>WMED01006377.1:0-12952 GCA_019650415.1 Pipa parva | reverse complement strand
TTCCACAAATTTGTTAGCAAGTGCTTATTGAGTTATCCCTCCTGGAATAAGGATTCTCATATCATGGTGCTATTCCACATTATATGTACTTAATTTTGTGTGGATTTGTTTTGTTTTCACTGTGAACTTTGCCTTTAATTTGTACCATATGTTTGTTCAGAGGAAGGGGTATCCTTATGCTGCTTCTTCAACATTTTTCCTCTAATAAAAAATAGCCCGGCACTACACCACTCTTTTTAAATTTAATTCACTGGAGGGCACTGCGTTTCCCCCCAAACCTTCGTTATTTTTATAATACATGTACCTTCCACTTCCTGTATATTATTGCCTGAGTTTGGCACTTTCCTCCTGGCATCCCCCATCTCCCAAACATCAGAAGGTTTGATGGTCACTGTATCTGGGTCTGCTAATTATCCTGTAAGCACGATGGGCACTGGACACTGTTTTGGTGAATAATTCTGCAGGTGTGAATTGTATATGGGGATATGTATGTTGGGAGGGCTGTATATGTCTTCAAGGAGCCTGGCAACATATCTACCTATAAGTTAACTAGGCATTGTATCACGGGGTAAAGTATGATAGGTACCGTACTGTGTTTTCCCCAAATAGGAAGGAAATATGAAAATCACATAGAATACAAAAGGAAGAGAAGTGGAGAGGTAGAAAGAATTGGGGGGGGGGGAAACAAAACATAAAATAAAGACAGGAAAGAAAATATGCATAAATTTGCATTGAGAAATAACAATATTGACAGAATGTATATGGGCCACTGATCTCAGTTTTCCTAGTGGGCCCCAAGCACCCCAGTCCTACACTGCAGACAAAGACAATAAAGTCAGACTATTAACTAATATGTTTTTGGACTGTGGAAGGAAACTGGAGTGCTCTGAGGAAATCCACACAAGTACAGGGGAAAAAACACAAACTCTGTGCAGTTGATGTCTGCGGTGGAATCAAACTCAAGACCCGGCCCTGCAAGGCACTTGTGCTAAAGACTTTAAAGAACACTTTAAAGACCTATTCTAGCTAGTAAATCTAAAAATGCAACCCCTAGCCTTCTCCAAAAAGTGGCAAGAATAATAAATATGACCTATTAGCTGCATATGATTTGATATAGTATAAAGTTACTGTAACCTTTAATGCTACATCTGGAGAGATACTATCACCTAAACAGTGATGCATTGGGGTTTTTTTTCTACAAATGGCATCTGTCCCCTCTGCTAATGCAATGCTAACAGCTAACAAAGAGAACAAATTAGGATATGTCTTCTTCTATATCTCCAGCAGGTGTCAGTGCAAGCATGTTTTAGTCTCTAAAGACAGAGGAACTGGTTCTAATCAACCACAGGAATTGTACTAATTAAAATATTGATTAAGCAGCACTCTTGCCATCTTGCTAAATATAGCTCAGTTTTTTGTGTGTTTAATGTGATGATTTTTTTTATTTTTATTTTTTTGCAGTTTTAGTTGAGCCATGAAACAATATCTATTGTAGTTTAGTGTTCCATTTTATTTTATTATATATTTTAGAATATACAGTATATATATATATATATATATATATATATATATATATTGATTAACACTCTCTTTAAATGAGGATTATGTTTCATGACATGCAGTAAGCGTGGATCTTTGTTGCACAGAGCAGAAACACAAGCATCTATAACACATTACATACAGTACCACCTGTACTGAAACAGTTCCTATGGAAGCTAATGATACAGAAGAAAACTGCTTTTAGAAGAAGCTACTATCTCAAATAGCTTGCAATTTAATAGAGTTTTCCAAACATTCTGGGTTATAGATTATATTTGCCCCCCATCTGCTTGTATCTCATAGTGTAAATCATCCCAAACAAAGTAGCAGCTGTGCCCATGGAGAAATTCACCAACCAATGACCAACAAGGTAAAGGATGTCACATATTAGCATGAACTCTGGAGTATTCATAAAAGAAAATAAGTCATTTATGTCATCTAAGTACACTACCTTTCCCAAATCTGGTATCCTTTAGTAAATATAACTTATTATTTATATGCTACTATTATATATTGCTATATATACACAAATTTATTTATATACACATGCATAATACATATATATATATATATATATATATATATATATATATATATATATATATACACACATGTGGCAGAGTTAGAGGCATTCTAAGAAAACTCACAGTTACTTATTATTTTAAATTAGCCACCTGTGTTTGTGCCAGGAACAATAATACAAAGTTGAAAACATCAAATGGTAAAACTGGTAACAACAGAAGATATTTTATATTGCCTGTTACCCAGTTTTACTACTGTTTTATTTTCATGATTAGTTTAATTTTTGTAATATTGTGTTGTTAGTGGCGGCTCCTTTAAATTAATGTTGAAAGACTGGAAGGGTAAAATCAGAGAGAGAAAAAAAATTAAGTTCTGTGATAAAAACTTTACCACAAAAAATGTCATTAGCGTACCTTAATAAATAACCCAATTAATGATTTTGAAAACTGAATTTTTCCATTTTGGACAAAATCAATTTTCAAAATATATAGTTATACAGACATTATTATATATTTATAGAATAAAAATAATATATATATTATATGCAGTGTATGTAAATTAGTCTATGGATGTGCAGCGCATATAGATAAACTTAGGTTTGATAAATCACTGATCCCTTTGTCACCAGGAAGAATATAAACTGAATTATGCACCTGCATGTAATAGCAAAAACATTCAAACCCCCCTTTAGAATCTTCGCAAACCTCACTCTCGCTTCTCGAAAATCAGTTGCAAAAGTATTGGTTTCCATATATTTGTTATGGACATAATTACTATAATTGGTATGGTAGAATGGGGGATATTTACTAAATTTGGAAAGTTTTTAAGTTAGTTAATGCATGAGAAACATTAACTATGTTTAACTATATCGCTTATTACAAAGCTGTTAAAGCGTATTTTATCATCCAAAAATGTTTGCCTGCCTTTATTCCCTATGGAGCTGGTCTTGTCAATTAGTCGCAGTCGAGAAAAAAATTTTTTTTTAAAAAGTACCCAAAGTACCCTCGAAAAATGATTTCAATATCGATCTGAAATGGAAAGTTACCCTAACAGAAAAACAGTAATCAATATTTATCAATATCAGTCTTTTTATGATGGGGAAAATTTTTGACCAATCCTTTAGAAATCAGTAGAATTGAAAAGTACAGGGAGATGAAAATTCACAGAAAAACAGGACGAAGCTAATGAAAAGTTTGAAATGGTCTTAGTGAATATCCCTATAATGTTATTTATCCCCCTTACAGTCATTGTACCGACATTTCATTAGAGTCTGATATTTTTCGATTGACAATTTTTGGATTTTTTTCACTTAATGTAATAAAAAAAAAAAAATTAAAGCTTTTATTTTATTTTTTTTTTAGCAGATTTCAGTGAAAAAATGTTCATGCCCCCCCGCTCGACATGACATAAACCATCCCTATAGGACACCTGTGATCTGTAAATAGAAAAGTCTTTCGAAATTGTGCCAAAAAGTGGCAAAAATTTGTCCTTTTTTAAACTTTTTGTGATGTGATTTTTTTCATTATATTTTTTTGTAAATAGTAAAAAGAAAAAAAAGATAAAAATTTCGAAGATGCAAATCAAAAATGGGAAAATAGACATTTTGCCCCTCAGCAATTATACCCCTTTGTAATTTGTTAACAACAGGAGTTCACATAACATCTACCACTATAATAAATAGAAATGTGCGTTACAATGTGTGTACACATACACAACCAGCTTCACTAGAATTCATTAAAACTTGCCCTGTCTCCGAGAAGACAAGCACTGATCAATTAGTGTATTGATAGCCTGATGATCTGCATTGATCAGATCCTAGTGATTGAACCAGTCTTGGTGCACGGGTTGTGTGCAGTAATTATCTGATATTAAATAGCTTTTCTATTTTATACCAGATTCCTCTACTTGATGTAATCATAAAATAAAAATCCTGATGTTTTACCATTAATTGAAATTCTCACTGCTATTATTTCTGCTTCCTCTTACACTGCACTAAAATGTATGAATTCTTACACAGATGCGTTAGATAAAGATGTATGTCATCATTCTTACCTTTTAACCCTTTAGAAATTTAAGGGCGCCAAATGCAATCTGGGAGTTAATAAAATGCCTTTAGGTATGATTATTAAATGAATACTATGTGAGTATAACACACAAAAACGGGAGTGACGATTTCCACTAGTACTCTGTGTGAAGCAGAAAAATCCAGTGGACAAGCAAAAATACAATAATGCTGTTTGACATTGCAGAGGCTTGTAATACTTACAGAGTGGAAACATTTGTTTTTTTTAAAACCTCTATTTTATTGCCTGGAATGGATTTGCACATTCATACTGTATTATTAGGTTAATTTAGTGGGTTAGGCCGAAGGTACAGGATTTAAAAATATAAGTCTTATTTAGCAAAAACAGGAGAGAGAAAAAGTAAATTCTAAAAAATAATTCATTTTTTTCTCTCTAAAGCATAGCCATTTCAGACTTGGGTTCCATTTTTGTCTATAAGATTATTTTGAACAGGAGTAGTGAAAATACTGCTGTTGGAAAGGCCCTGTAAACATTTTGAAACATGAGTATAAAAAGATATTTTTGTGCTCTAAAAAGTTATTTTGTTTAGTACAGAATGTTATCCCTATGAAAACAAAAGATTCACTTTAATTCTGAAAAATGTATAGTAGATTTTGCGCTTAAAAAGAAGATTTTTTGCATAGTCCTCCTTTTTAGGCACAGCAGGTCTGCATCACTTTATGACTGTGATATACAGTGTCCACTACCAAAAGATAAAGATTTTTTATATTGAGACCTAAATATATATTGTGCTGTGGTCAGCAGAATACTTACTTTAACCAGATAAAAATGCAAATGAGAACAAGGGATCATGTTCACTTTGGCCAAAACCTAAGGGCTTAATTGAATCCAAATCTTCCAAACCTCATAAATGTCAATAGAACCATATGCATGATTTACTCCCTTCCTACATGAATTTGAATTTAGCTTTATAACGTGCTCATCTAATATTTTTTTTTTTTTTGCAGCTTGATGCAAAGAGTTAAAGGAAACTTCAAACCATTTGTTGCATTCTGTATTAAACTTTTGTCAGGACCCAGAACCTTTATAATGGCATGATATCAAATATATCAAGTATTTGAAGCTCTTGGGTAGGCTGAGGACATACAAACCCATGGGAGGACCACATTTGTCACCCAGGCATCTATTTAGACAGCCCTGATCTACTAGATATATCATATATATATTGCGTGCATTATATGTTTTAATGGTGCAGATAATATTTGGATACACATTCAAATCACTTTCCAGGCAGTTTGGTTATCCTGGTTATCTACCTCTCAAAATTGAACAAGAATTTAAATGTATATTGCCCATAATTTGTATATTTTATAGCAACACATACATTTGTTTGCATATATATATCCCATGTGAAGTGCGTTCCTTCTCACTTGTCTTCTGATGGAAGTTTGAAAGTTAGAACAACATTTAGAAAGAATAATTGTTCTTTTCTCGTTTTTTTTCCCCCAATGCAATCTGCCTTTTGTGATTGTCTTGAAACAATTATTGTGTATCAGCAAGCGGTGAAGGGGGGGTTGTAGGGGGGCAGACCCATTAACCGGTAATACAGAACCACATAAAAATGTGATTAGAGCTTCTAAAAGGAGCGCAGTGGGTTCCTGGTTAACACAATGAGATTCCTGGCAAGTGAGGCATGGACTCTCCTCAATGACATCCACTATCTTGCACATTTACTTCCAATTAAATTACTGAGGCAGCACAGACAGCAATGAAAACACGTCCAGAGCGTTACTGGGGAGGAGAGAGTGCCCCCCCCCCCCCCCCCCCCCCCCCCCCCCCCCCCCCCCCCCCCCCCCGCCACTACACTAATGAATCTCCCTGAAATGTCTCAAAACTCACACTTTGTACCCAGAATAGAGAGCTCCTCACTCAAGAAAATGATGTGTGGTTTGTTTTATCAGGACATTAAAGAGGCCTTCCCACCTCCATCCTCTTGTTATAAGAACAGATCCGAGTCTCCTCACCAACACATTGTTATGTCATAGTAACAGATACCAGACCTCTTTATCCTAATTTTTTTTTTTTTTTAGAATAGAATTGATACCCACTTGCTATTGTTCCATGCACATATCCTGAGACCACCATTCCCTCATTATATGAACAGTTCACAGACCCCTGCACTGTCTCACTATATAAGTGAAAATCCAATTGTTACAGGTCTAGTTTCCATCCCTAACCTTCTCTGAAATCTTCCTTTCATCAGCATTAGAGTAGATCTGTGACCCTAAATTTGTACAGAAGGCCAATTCTGATATGCCCTTCCGATCCCTTCATTATAAAGTCCGATTCCAGAGCATCATTACATACAATGATTCTGGACACACAAATCTGGCTATGGAAATAGTTTTCGCTACCTAAGGTACTTTATATTTAAAGGACCCTTTAAAATGGTAAGTTATTTGAATATCATTTTATTCAAATTCTGAAATATATCCATATTGCATAGAGAAATAGATTAGATTAGACAGAGAAATAGATTAGATTATATTAGATAAGATTAGACAGATAGATATATTGACAAAGATAAGTAGATACAGTTAGATGGATAGTATCTATTTTGAGGTGCATATTTATTAAAATAATGTATATACTTTAGTAGAGATGAATAACTCATGTAAATATTTTTACATACAAAGTCTTATTTATCTGCACAGTTGAGTCTATGATGATAACACAATATAAAAATTACCCATATACTCTGATTAAACTGTTGGCCTACAACGGTCAATACACAGTCAAAAGTTGGAAAAAAGGCGTTGTTGGGCAATTCACTGAATGAAGTTTCTTTCTGGCATGACGGAATACTTATTTTAATTAAAAATAAAAATCATACCTAATTATTATTTTTTAATAACTAGTTATTATAATGCCCCTTTAACATTGACTGTACGTGAATGATTAACCTCAGACCAGGAGAAGAATACAAAAGGCAGGATGTTCCCTCAATGTAAATCTGAGTAGGGAATATTATGACCTATCCTGGGTTTGGGATATTGGGATTCTAGTTTCCAATATTTGTCGTATTTTGGGGAAAAAAACATGGAAAGTATTGGTGATACAGTCAAAGGCACAATATCTTCTAAACATGTTTATGAATATTTCTTCCAGCACATTTGGACAATTAAATCAATGCAGCCCAGCAGTATAGATTTCTAAGAGTGGTCTCTTATAGCCAATTAACAATATATATAGCAGAAGTCAAATGTGGCTGCTCTTGACACACACACTAGTCAGTTTACCCCGTTATATGTGTATTAAACCCCCCCAAATGACCGAGTGCTACACACAGAACACAGACACAACCTCACACTAACATTAATCTTTGACACCCACTGGTTTAAATGAATTCAGACCTCATCAAAGACTCAGCACAGCAGAGAAGGGAGGGGGGAAGGTCTGGGGTGATCAGAGGGAGGTGATATTAGGCAAGATGCAGCTCAGATATTGATGTTTGAAATGATAGATCATGTGAGAGTGGCAGATACACTATTTGTCTAATAGCCCTGCAATTAAATCTCGTGTAAATGACCCATGCCTCATTTCATCCTAATCTATGGAATTTTGATTGAATTCGTCAGCTCTAATTGAAAAATACTGCACTTTAATGTCTGCATTGCAGGCCGGGTCTTGCTGGCTGTAATAAGGCTCTGACCATGTGACTTGACTTAGCTGCATCGCAGTGTCAATCACACAGGTCCCTGTAAAACAGTTTTATACACATTACTTTGTCCTGGACCAGCAACTTCTCAGATTCAGGAATTTTAACACTGAAAACATCTATTGTTAAATTAAAAAGCGTGTGGACTCAGAATTCGCCATCCTTTCTGATATATTTTATCCTAACGGCGGTAGATGAAAAGCATTTAGTACTTACAGAATTTTTACTTTTTTTATTGAATTTGCAGCAAAAGTGGCCTTTTTCTGGCCCAATAAACCTCCTAGTGATCAAATGTACACCTGTGTGAATTTCTCCTAACAGTTCAGTCGCTGCTTCATCATTATTCAACTTTCCCACTCTGCTACTGAAATCTGTTCAGGCCTGATGGCCCAGCAGTCTTGAAAATGTAATGAGCTGGAAACTTGATCCTTTCAGATAAGGGATCATTGATCTTGCCTTGTGTCTTGTGAGACAATTTTGCCTAAATTTTGAGCTTGTATCAAGATCCCAGCCATAAAGTTTGCCAGGACTGCTTTCTTTCAGAAAGGAAGGAAGCTACAGGAGATCTCACAAGCTTCAGGTCAGGTTCACACTGGCGTCAATGCGCTAACACATAGACGCCGCACTTGAAAAAAAATCCCTATGCAATTTACATGTTCCGGCCACAATGACACTAAACACGAGCGCATATGTGAAAGCTTGCTGTCGCATATTCGACAGGTGTACGTACGCGATGCAAAGAATGTGACCAGATAGGAGGAGCCACAAATGCCAAGGAAGCATTCATACCGCGTCGGGTAAGCACCATAGAAAAGTACGCCAGCCTTAATTTACCTCTGTATTTTCAGGAGGCACTTTTCTAAAATGCGCTGACATATTTACGCCAGTGTTAACCTGGTCTCGTGGAACACACCCACCCAAGAATGCACACAAAACTGGTTCGGTTTAAAAATGAAAGAAAATTACAAAGCTACTTTATTTTCCACAACATAACATATAACTTTCAGAGGGATTGGATCACCCCCCAACAACCTCGCTGGCTGTTTGACTAAGCGCAGCTGCGGGCAAGCCGAGGGTCAGCAATTGGGTGGAAGGCAGTGTGAAAGTGTGCGGGCAGTCAATACCCCTAGAAATGGAGTTTGCTCTCTGACACCAATAACCCCTTTTATTTTGATGATAGATACCTTTAAATCATGGTATACATTATTGTATACACTATAGCATAGAGGGCACATGCTACTTTTTTTTAGGGAGAAAGACAAAGTGGTCAGTTCCTGTGAAATTTACTAAAATCAAAAAGTATGTTTTCGACCTTTTGGGACATTTTTCACCTGATTTTCAGACAGGCCGGGGAGTGAACTACCAAGTGATTTATTCACGTAACACCTTACATGTTTCGGGCACAGGGCCCTTTATCAAAAGATAATGCAAGCTTACAACAGCAAGGTTTTCTGTGGTTAATACTCACTTTAGGGTGTGTTTATATTCACTTGTTAAGGTAGGCTCGTCCTCCACTGGGGATAGGTCCACAGCTGAGGGGAGTGACTATTGTAATCTTTTATACGTTGCTGTTGTAAGCTTGCATTGTCTTTTGATAAAGGGCCCTGTGCCCAAAACATGTAAGGTGTTACGTGAATAAATCACTTGGTAGTTCACTACCCGGCCTGTCTGCTTCCCTTCCTTCTGGATTTATATTGCTGTATGTGGTACCACGACGGATGTACCGTGGGAGCAGAGGCTTTTTTTCCGATCTAAGGAAAGATTTTACCCACTCCCCTAGGTGACTCCTTTTACAGAAAACAGGCAAAAAAATACTTTTACATTTTAGTAAATTTTGCTCATAGTGTCCATTATTTGACATGGATAACTGTGACTATCTTTTCAAAAACTAGTACCCATTCACTTGGGACAGGGCCAGCTCTCCCATTAGGCCACATAGGCAGATGCTAGGGGCGCCGGGTGTCCAGGGGGGCACTCGTGTGCATTTTTTTTTTTTTACTAGCGACGTTGGAGATGAGTGGGGGTTGCGGGGCAAGGGGGGACAGCATGGGATGGGGGGCACCAGGTGACTTGGGAGACATGACAATATGGATGCAGATATTTACATTTAGCAGTGAAAAGGAAAGAGTTTGATGCCGTGGGCTCACCAGGCAGCACTGATCAAAACAGGAAAGCATATGGCAGACACTAGAGCAGCGGTTCTTAACCTTGTTTGAGGTACTGAACCCACCAGTTTCATATGCGCATTCACCAAACCCTTCTCTAGTGATAAATCACTTGACCTCTGTGTCTTGACCTCCGTGGCGGAGGCTCCACCGAACCCCTGAGACCGACTCACCGAACCCCTAGGGCTCGATAGAACCCTGGTTAAGAACCAATGCACTAGAGATATAAATCTCTCTATGTATACAAATCTCTTAACTTGCAGAGTTTCATCCATAGGCAATGGGAATGCTAGGTAAACCCTCATGTTCTCTGGCCCATGTCTAAAGGTCTGCAGCAGCCCCACCCCCTGCCTGCCCAGTCCTGTCTAAACCCCACCCCTTTTAGCTCACACAATGACACAAATTGCACCATTAAACCCTGCCCCGTCCATCCATACCCAGTAAGGAGCAGAACTCTGGGGCATAAGGTTCCTAATGGTTTCCAGTTATGTAGATAGCAAGGAGGTGGCAATCCATTCAGCAAAGAGCCAGTATAAAAAGACTCAGTAAATCCCCATTTGGTATGTCAAGGCAGTAATTCAAATACAAAAATTGTAAAAATGTTATTTTTGAAAAGAATTTGTGAAATGTACTGTTTTCTTCTTGTTTTTCTCTTTGCTAATAGCAGCAATGCTGTATGTACTAGTTAAAGAAACTTCACCTAGTTCCATTGTTTTCTGTTATGCTTTCGATAATTTAAATTCATGAAATGCCCCAGAAAGTCCAATTTTAAATTTAATGTTATATTTTCTAGACATTATTAAGAGTTTTTGTGAGCACAAATTGAATATATAGATATATAGTAATCTTAAAGCCATCTGGTCATATTCATTTTTGAGTGTTAGTGTCCAGTTCAGGTCCAAGCTACGGTGTCCAGAAGACCCCCCCTTTCGGAAGACCGCCATGGTCTACGGCCTTATAACCCCAGAAGGGTACATTAAGAGTAGTCTAAACTATTAGACCATCTGTCTAATGGATGGCTGCTGACATCCTATATATGTCAGCTCCCACCATTCTGTTGCATCATCAGATGACCAGGCGATGAAGTAATGACGTCTCAGCGCGTACCTCCACTACATTTTTTTTCTGCAATCAACCATAATTCCAAGAGGGTTTGGCAATCAGACAGTGGAGAGTACAGCCAGCCCTTTTACCTGCTCATTTTACAAACATGCCCTTTCTGTTTGACTATTAATATTATCCTTCTTGTGCAGCGCTCCCTAACTGTTATTAGTATATGTTTTTTATCATTATACAGTACTGCTCATTACATGTTACCATTGTTAATATATTTTTTATTTTGATGTTATTGTTCTTCCCAATTCAGTGGAAGTAGTGGCTAATATTTAGCATTATCCTGAAAGTTCACAATTTAATGACTTTTTTCGTCTTCTTTCTAATCAGTAACTGAAGCGCATTCCATAGAAACCCTATTAAAATTGTTATAACTTGCTTTATAAAAAAAATATTACCTTTTCCCAGGTACAAAGCCCAGTATTTGCTTGAAACTGAACAGTTTGCTTTTATACCACAAAAGCAGTTTGCTAAAATTGTAACAGTCTTTAAATGTGACAAAAACTCTGCTGTGGGTGAAGAGTGTCACAGGAACAGATTTTAGCAGAAAGACAATAATTCGGGAGGGAATAGCAGGATTGTTGAGCTAAGAAGATAACTTTTCAAATTAGCTTATGACTTTACAGGGGGAAATGTATAAAATTAAAAACAAAGTATCCAGAATACAGTTATTTATTAAGCCCTTTGAGACAAATTTTGTCACCAACAAATATTTGCCGGATTGAGGGTGGGAAAAACACGTTATTCTCTATAGGAGATGAATGCCAAAATTGTACGCAACTAAAGAAGTCGCCGACAAAAAAAGATATTCGCAAGCGAAAAGACACTCCATTGAAATCAATGTAAGATGCTATAATTTTAAGACTTTGACCATTTTAGAAATCGATCTTTTTAGGTCATGAAAAATGTTAGTTGCCACTTCATAAAGCGGCCATTGTTAAAATTGTAACTAAAATATGTCATCAAAAAATGCATCGAAAAGTGGCGACTAAAATTGAATATGGGCAAACGGGTTGAAAAGACCTAGATAAATACCCCTCTCCTTTAAGCATTGCATTTTTCATATTAACCATGAATGTGCCATAGTGCCAGAAACAGACCGACGCAATGAAACAATGTTAAGAAGACAGTAACAGTTCTACGCTAGGCTCCCATTTCTCTCTAGAAAGCTGATTATTTGCTAAACTTGTCTGGTTCCGAATCCTATTGAAACAACAATGATACCATATAAAGAACATGTAGCTCTCAGGCAGGCTAGGGGCCAATATCTAGCCCCCAGCATGCAGTCTTGTTTATCTTTTCTTACCAATTTATTGTTACAGTAGAGATACATTTGATTTTGGGAAATAAGACAAAAGCATCTTTAAGCTATATATAAAGGAATACACTGTGACTAACTGTCAGAATCCC
The DNA here is from genome assembly GCA_019650415.1 of Pipa parva. Classification (NCBI taxonomy): domain Eukaryota; kingdom Metazoa; phylum Chordata; class Amphibia; order Anura; family Pipidae; genus Pipa; species Pipa parva. Next base: position 461 of record WMED01006377.1, on the reverse strand, counting down.
CACAGACACACTCTGTCACATGTAACTGTCTCTGTGCAAGCGTGTACTGACAATCTGTCATAGAGAGATCTTTCCCTGACACATACAGGCTGGCAGATACAGAGGGAAACACACTGACTCAAACAGACACTGTCATACAGATAAGCAAGGACTCAGTAAAACACTCACACAATGACATATTGTTATTATACAAAGAGAGGCAAACTTCCATACAGACAGAAACTTACTATCATGGGCGCAAGTATAGTGGCTCCGCGTCAAACTGAATTACAACAACAGTCTCATACAGGACGCCATGTAATTAAAGGGGAAATAATGGCTTACACAAATTTCAATGTAACCCTAAATAATCCTTCTGGGTGACAGTTTGTCCAGGAATTATATACCATCATATATTATATACTTATATTATATAATATTATATTAATAGCAGCATAACAATCATTTAGAAGATACAGTGG
>WMED01006376.1:0-18533 GCA_019650415.1 Pipa parva | reverse complement strand
AATTTCATGATTGCACTATTTCAAATTATTCTAATTCGTTGACCAGCACTTGTACTGCTTACCTGAGAGATTCTCTGTTGATTATAGGACCATCTTTATGCCCACTATGGGGTAAGGTAGAATATTTGTGTTCCTTTCAATCAAGCTGTACACCACGTATGGTTAAACGGGTAGTTCGCTTTGTAACCGATTTATTTATGTTTAAGATATTGTTATTTCAAGAAGCCAAATAATTAAAACCACAAAAAAAAAAAGTCAAAAGAACAATTGCAAGCTGACTTTGAATGCCATTATGTACATACTAAAATTTATTTTAAGGTAAACAACATTATGGTTAATGACAATATCTCTTTTATCTGGGGTTTTTTTCTTTTTTTTTTTTTTGAATGTTGGACTGCACTAAAACTAATTTTAAACGCAATGTGGTATAAATCTAAGAGGCATAAATGATGACTAGAGTATTATAACAATGTAAGCTTGCTGCTGTCTGAACTAAAACCCACTCCCATTTCCTGATCTTTAGAAGGGGGATGGGTTTCTAGCACTCTGAACATGCAAACACTTCAGCAGAGTCCACACCCTCTAACAGATGGACATGGTAGAAAGTATATCTTTCTCATGTAGTCACCCACATCCCAGTCTACTCCCACCTCAAGCATGTACCCTACAACCTCAGGATGCCACAAAAAAATGTACAGAAAAGAAAGGTCTGCATCTTGTGAAGTCTCATGGAGTTGGCCTATACCTTGTGTTTTCTAGGAAGGTGCTACAAGCCTGCATGGTTTCTAACCAGGTGATTACCTGCTAATTAACATTTTTTTTTAGAATTTCAACCCATATTTTTACATAACCACTTAAGTATTTTTTTTACACAGTGTTTATCTCTGAGAGCAGCCCTTAAACTTTTTTTTATAGTGCAATGATGCCAGTGTGCTGAACTGTTTTACTCATACTGTGATACTGTTGCTCCAATAGTAGTAGAACTTTGAACTGTTCAGGACACATTAAGAATCAAATTTACTTTAATCTTGCCTAAAGATGGTGACACCTAGTACCTTCAAAGTAACACCAGAAGATGGATAGGTGGATGACTTTTTTTGGCTTGCAGTTGCACCTGTGCCCTTTGTTGTATAATGCGGGCGTGCTTTCTGCTGTTAATGAGTATAAAAAACTTTGATAGCTTCTGTCTGCTTTTCTCCTGTGTGTTTCACAGTAGAAGACTTCTAAAATATTGTTTTATAAGCCTGTTCTTGTCACCAATCTCATACCTCCTGACCTTACAAATGGATTTATTGCCCAGTGGATAGAAATATTTTGGAAAGTCTTCCCAATTCAGTGGCTAATATTCTTCCAGGAAAGAAGGCCTATCTCTGTTTAAATTTTAATTTCAACTGGCTTTAAGGGCAGCAGGTTGAATTTATTTCATGTTTTTTTTTTCTTTATTAACCTTTTAGAAAGAGTGTCCTGTTCCATTAAAGGTAAATGTTCAGTCAGTGGGCTTTAAAAAAAGTCACCACTGTTATTATCAGAGCAGTATTCTAATACGTATTATAGAATTAGACTGTAATGCTCAACTGATTGCACCGTGGGAAAAGACCCATCCCATTCTGATAGAAAATAATAATATCATTATTTTCACTCTAATCCAGATAAGTTAAGGATGTCTATATAGTGACAATTTTGTTTAGGATTTCTCTAGCAATTTAAAATGTTTGTCTGATTTTCAGAGGTTAGAACCAGGTTTAGAGTACCAGAAAAAAATGAATACATGACCTTTTTAGACACCTTATCAAGGGACTGCTTATATTGGTTTCAGAGTGATGATATAACATTATGCCTAGCACAACAGGTATCTAGGGAAGGGGTTCCTTTTGTTCTGTGGTGGAGGTTCCCACTATTAGTTTCATACTATTAATTGGCAGTTGGGACATAAGTGTTCTAGAAAGGCTAGACTATTGTTCATAGCATTCAGCAGAGCATTTTTGAAGAACACATGCCTCTGAATTTCTGTGGAATTATGCTCAAAGCAAAAATACATTTTAAATCATTATTGCATTTCTTTAACGTGCTGATTATGAAATATCTGTAATCTACTCAGTAAAGTGATGCAGTTTCTGTAAAATTGCCGAGTGATTTTCTGTATACCAGACAGCTTGTAAATATTTAAATAACCATAAACGGACATTGATTTTGGAAGAGTGGGAAACTGCTATATGTATATATGTATTGTAATCAAGATACAGTTATTTCAATGAACTTTCTCCTATAAATCAGTTTAATACATTATTGTCTAAATTTGCCAAAGAGACAAATGAGAAAAAAGAGTGATTACCAGTTTCATTAATCTTGAGTCTGTGATGCTGATCAGGTTGTTGGTGCTCTGTATACTGTGCTGAATGGTGATTCTTTAAACATCTTTCATGCAGGAGGTTCTCAAGCAGCTTCAAGGAAGTATTGAGGATGAAACCATGGCTTCTTCTGGCCAGATTGATCTCCTGGAACGTCTTAAAGGTATCAAAGTCAACGGTAAATTTGTTTTTTGACATTTTTTCTAACTCAAAGAGTGCTTTTGTCTACTATATAATTGCTGCTTTTTGTTCATTATTTATCAGAAACCTTATATACCATTAAATATGGATGTTTGAAGTTGATATGTATGGTGTCTTAAGAAAATAAAAGCCTTTAGATTATGTGAACAATGCATATACTGTATGTCTTTAATAAAAGACTGGAGCATCTACAGCTGCATGATTTTAAACAGTTTTCTTTTTTCATTTAGATCAGGGGTCTCAAACTCACGGGCCATTTGCGGCCCTCGGGACGCTAGTTTGCGGCCCCCGGTCCAGCGCTGGATCTGGCACAGAGGGAGTCCTGGCTGACTCCCTCCGTGCAAAGAGGAAGGTTCCTGTGACCCGATCGGTCACAGGAGCCAATAGGAACCCGGAAGCGCATGTGATCAGTGCTTCCGGGTTCCTTCACCTCTGATGTGCTGCAGGCACCGATGCTATCTAATAAAATAAACCCCAATGGCCCACACACTCCCATAATACTCCCACACACCCCAGTGACCCCTCAATGCCCCCCTCAGTCATAAAATTTACCCCCAATAATAGTAATAATAATTAAAAAATTGCAGATGCGCTAGTAGCCCATAAAGCCGCGCATTGTCCCCGCAGAGCCGCACCTTCCCCGCAGACCCGCACATTGCCCCACAAAGGTGCTAATTTCTATAACAGATGCAAATTACACAGCAGAGCTGCATATTACCCCCACAAAGCCGCTGATTGCCCCGCAGGGCCATGTATTGTTTTTAATCTATTGTTTTCTTGTGGAAAACCTGATGCGGCCCAGCCTCACCCAGACTCTACCTCCAGCGGCCCCCGGGTAAATTGAGTTTGAGACCCCTGATTTAGATCAATAGCAAACATGCCTGTAGTCACATTCCTTAAATCAACAATAGATTGATATAATTCTGTAGTAAATAGAAAGTTATAGCATACCAAATGTATGAATAAATATAATCTCTACAAAACTGATTTGACTCTTTTACTATTGTTCTAACACATGATAAAGAATCTAATAGTGGTACACAGGGGTCACATGCATAATACTGATAATAATGATGCTGAAATGAGTGCTTAATGTCTTTTACAGTGATGCAAGGTCACAGAATGATGTAGAGAGATACAGACTGCCATATTCAATACAGTAAAAATCAAATCCAAAGATTTACTGCAAAAAACATTTGGAAGCAGTCAAAGCTTTGTGAATATGTAGGCATGTAGATTAAATGTACAAGTGCTATAACCATGACCACAGACACTAATTGGGGCAAAAAAGAACAGTACAAAACAAATGTGAAAGCGGGGGGGGGGGGGGGGGGGGGGGGGGGTTGAGAATGCCCAGGGATGTGAGAAATGTGGGGAAAATTGAATGGGAAGAGGCAGAAGATAACATTTTAAATGGAATTTATTAAGAGCTGTATGGGAGAGACAGACATACATTTTTCATTTGGCTTTGAGTTGCATCTTATTATCTTCCAAAAGCACTTATCTAAACATTTAGAAAGAATAACTAAATTCTCATTTAATCCTTTAAGTCAATAGGTCTGATAGATAAAAACACAATAAAACTTAAAGCACTTTTTCTGCATCATGTTGTTTCCTAACAGTCCAAGGCATCCATTTTGCTGTTTTAGACACTCCCCCTAACTCTGTTAGACATACTAGGGGCTGTGGAACAGGTTTTCATATAGCTGAGTGTCTACAAGAAGGAGGGGGCATGTCTAAAACAGTAAAATGGATGCTTTGTACTGTTGGTTAACAACGCAGTGCAGGAGCTCAAAACTTCTTTAGTAGAGTATTAAGCACTTTTAAGATTTTTTGTGTTCTTATCAATTAGACCTTTTGATTTTGCTAAGAGATTAAGGCAATATTTGGTTTTTCCTTAATAAATGCAATGAGGAAATTTGGTTTCATATAAATTGTAAACTATTTTTAAGGTCAAGCAACAAAAATATGCTTTAAATTCTTATATATGAAATAAAATATAACCTTTTCCTAGAAATTGGCAATGAATCTTGTATGCTTCATACTGACACTGCTCCAGTCATTAGTTAACACTCAGTTGCTGGTAATCGCCATCTAGCCTTTAAAGTAAAAAAAACAAACAAACAAAAAAAAAAAAACAAGGAGATCAGGTTGTATTATTGATGTATATTTGTTTTTTTCTTCATGGGTGGGGCATACATACTCTTTTTAAGTTGGTTATGTTTGCATGGAACCAAATTTCCTCTTTAGGTAGTGACTGCATATATTTAAGTGCACCTTTGAAATTCACTTTTTGTGAACTTCACTCCAATTTCATTTGAATATGTGAGACACTCCTTATAGAAGAGCTTTTTGGTTATAGTAATGGAAGAAAAGATTTGATATGTTAAGAACTAATGTACCCTAACCATTACTGAAAGTACAGGCTCTGCCACTCTAAACTCCTATACGATGAAACAGCAATTCAGTTCCTCAGGCTATAGCGCTATCTTGTAGAACTGCTGGTGCTAATATTTTAGGGTTACCATGTTGTTTCCTCTTTAATATGCTAAAGAATCCTGATATTTTATCACAATTTTTTTCCCCTTTATGCAACCTCTTTCCATCTTTTTAAAAAAAATTTTTTTACACCCCCTTCAAAACCATTATTTCTTAAAATAAAAAACAAAACAAATGCTATTTTTTTTTTTTTTTTTTTAAACTTATAGAGCTTAATTTAGACAGCAGTAACTTCCCTGGAAACAAGTCAAGGCCAAAGCTATCTAGTCGGTCATATGGAAGCAGGGAAGGCTCCCTCTCTGGTCATTCAGGGGAAAGCAGTCCTGTTCCTGTAAGTTCTTTTCAGAGGAGAGGCCTTGTAAATGGAAGCAGAGAAAACACTGGTTATGTAGAAGATTTGGAGAAAGAAAGGTAAAATGTGTGATTACAGTAGAAATGATAAATAATCAATTAATAAAAGTATCATCTTTACATTTTTAAAGGATCCACAGAAAGGGTTTATAGGCCAAAACATGTTGTGTACTAAGGACAATAAAACTTAAAGCAATGCTACCAAATTTTTGTGTCTAAATGTGTTGGTGACATGCTCCCTGTGTCACACCATGCAGCCCGGTACCAAAGGGCCCATGAACCAGAAGGGGTCCTTGGCCTGGCATTTAGGGACCCCGAACTACATTATAGGCCTGCTGATATTTGGATATGCTTTATACAATTTAAAATAGGTCTAGCATTTTCAAATATAAATACACAGAGTAATTTGCTTTTGCATAAAAGGGCCATTTCTGATATATATCAGAAGAGAGAGAGAGAGAGAGAATTTTATAACTTGATACTGCTAAAAATGTAAAGTTTCAGATTAAAAAATTGTCTGTTATTTCTGAGATTTTTTTTTAAGTCAGGAAATGGGAAGATGTCAGATGCTTCTACAGTTTATAAGGTTTTTTGCTTAGGCGATTACTTTAAAAATATCCAGCAAGTAAAGCTGAATTCATTTGCAATATATAATTTAAATGCAATTGTTTTCTTCAGTTTTTCAGACACAGTTCTGACAAAGGTAGCTTTATATGCTTAACTTCAATGAAGCACATGGGCTCCTATATATGGTTCCACTATGCAGCCATAGGGGGGCACATAAATCATGGTCTCCTGGTAACTACAAAGTGTTATTCAGTGCAAGCACATCGTTGTTTTTAATGGATTGAAAAGTGGTGGCATGAGCTTGCATATTGACTTAAGCTGTAGGTTTACATTGTAGACCGGAAATAAGCAGAATGTTACTGCCTGGCTAATTTAGAATAATATGAATATGAGTAATGATATAATCTCCTCTATAGTTTGCCTTTCTGATATGACTGTTTTATTTCTGTTTCTTTGATTCTGCAGTTTGCTTCATTACAGATTTATGTTATGCTCCATTTTAGGTTATTACTTATTGCTGAGCTTGAAAAGGAAGAGAAAGAGAAGGACTGGTACTATGCCCAACTTCAGAACCTTACCAAGAGAATCGATAGCCTTCCTCTTACTGAAAATGTGAGTGTCAGCTATTTGATGTTTAGTACCCAGATATCAGCATTTTTTCCATGTCTTCTTTCCCATACCATATGTAGCTGCAAAATTTCATTCAAATGTATTAATTTTATTTTTGTTTTTTTCTTTCTCTTGTATATTTTTTTTTGTGTTATGTTTATTTGAAAATTTAGTAAAGAATAAAAAAAAAGTGCTAACATTTCTGTTATTTTTGTATAATATAAAAACATATAATATTCATTATAGAATATTTCATTTGTGTGTGTGTCCAGCTAGATCTTGTCTCTTTTTGTTAAACTCATTCTGTTTTTGTTCAGTTTTCTTTGCAGACTGATATGACTAGAAGACAACTAGAGTTTGAGGCCCGGCAGATCAGAGCTGCAATGGAAGAGCAATTGGGAACCTGCCAAGACATGGAGAAGCGAGCGCAGGTATTAAAAATGTATTTTGCAATGTATTATTGTAATTTTGCATGTTTATTTGTATTTGGTATAAGAAAGTACAGAAAATCTAAACTTTTGACCGTTTGACTTTAGTGAATTTAAGCATCCCCTAAAAGCCAGAGAGCAAATCGGGTTTGTAAGTAAGCACAAAAGGGGTTAAATACAAAAGCAATCTTGTATGCTCATTTCACCCCTAATAATGGGCTTGGGGAGTGTTAAATATAGTACAAATACCTTGTGCATCCCAGAAATGTATTTACCAAGGCTTGTTTATGAAATTGATGGTGCAAAAGTTCATATTGTAAAGCAAATCTATGTAGCATTCGTCTGCTGTTAATTTGCTGTCTGCATTTATTACTGAGAAAATGGACAAATAATGGGCTTTCAGCCAAACAAATGTTGACATATTGTATATGTAAGTGAGCCATAGCAATTCCCTCATTAATTGCAATAGAAAAAAGTTTGAGATAGAAAGTAAAGGTTCATATGCTTTTTGTGCATACTATTTGTTCAGTCTACTCACAAACATTTTAAAAAAGTTGTAGAAAGTACATTTTTTCTATTTGTTTCACCAGTGGATTAAAATAATTTAAAGATACAATTTAACTGGAATCCATGGGACTGGGTGTATTTTCTGTTTATGAAACTGATAAAAGATGTGAAAGCAATAAATATCAGGAATTAAACTTTCAGGATAATTATTGCGAAAGTGCTGTGTGGGGATAACGGTCGCACCAAATGGCATTCATTATTTTTCTGGTGTTAAATGTTTTTTTTTTCCCTACTTGCTTGGTAAATCTGTTTGGTGCAGTACAAAGTAGCACTGCACATAAGCTTTCACTAGTGAATTAAGTTAATTAATCCTTGTTGGCATTTCTCAGCATTTTGGATATTTGCTCATAATTCTTTATTAGTATTTCAATATAATTTGGTCATATGGAGATACTGTTTATTTAAGATGTGTGACTGGTTGGTGTCTTTTTGCTACATTAGACATTTTTTTTTTTTTTAGCATTTTTAGCTCTTGACATTCCAAGGCTTTGGAAGATGTCAAATTCAGAGTGTTGGGACCACCGCCCATTCTTAGCTTTGGGCAAGGCTCACAATTGAGCCTACATGACCTGCCCAAATAGTTCACAGCACCATTAATACATGTACTGTGTAAGTCTTGTCAATGGTTGATAAAGGCAGCAGTCATAAGCCCTTGCATCAGCTGTCTCCTAAGTCCTTCATTTCAGTGTAAACCACAGAAGGTAATCCACAGTGTCACTGTTTTAGGCTAATCTAATTCAGTCTAGGTCAAGTGACATTTAGGACTCCAGCCAGCCTTATACTTAACTTATAGTAGAAGCTATAATCTCTATAGTTCATTGACATTCTGTTAGAAGGTTTATAAAAAAAAGTAGCATATTAATGGGATACTATTTTCACCAGCCAAGTATGATGCTTTTGTTTGTGAGTATGACATGGTAATTCTCATAGGCTGAAGGTTGCCTTACATAGAAGTCACCGCTTAGTAAAACCAAACAAGCTTTCTACTATTTTTCAGTATAATTTGGTCACTCGGAGATACTGTTTCTTTAAGGTGTGTGACTGATATTGAGTTTAACAGAGCATATAACATGTCATTTTCTCCTCTTTATCAGTATAAACATGTAGTGTTATGTAATTCATCAAACATTAACTTTTATTGATTACTTTTAATTACAGTTTATTTTCACTTGATAATCAGTATGGCCAGATTTTTACACACTCCATTATAGGGAAAGCTTGCCATCCAATACACCAGGCAAGCACTGGTGCTACATATATTACTTGTGCTGTTATGCAGTTTGTAAATGATTTTGTGTAATAAATAGTTTTACCAAGCTATAGATTTATAAAGAATGTTGCTTCTATTTAGGCAAGAGTTGGCAAAATTCAGCAAATCGAGAAGGACTTATTTCGGTTTCGGCAAGTCTTGCAGCCCCAAACTGCAGAAGGTTCGGAAGTAAGTTTAGAATTGTACATGTTATATCTTTACACTGGTCTCATTTGTGTCATTAACAAGAGCCCTGTTACCGCGCTTGTATAGGGAAGGGCTCCCTTGAATGATTTTTTTTTGGTATTTGCTTGTTTGGTAAAGAACTGGGTCAGGGATAGACATCATCATTTAGTTTCAGTTAAAGTGCAGCTGAGAGGATTTTTTTCATACTTTATTGTAATTTATAAACCCTCTCTAAATAACACATGATATAGCAAATACAATGACATATAGTACATATAAGGCAAGCTTTTCCGCATTTGTTTAATTCTTTATCTTTTTGTTTACTTCAATTTCACTGCGGTTATCTTTTTGTAAAGTGTACTTGGCATCTAAACCTTTGTAAATCAGTGGTCACTGCACACATTAAAGTGGACTTGTCACCTAAAACTAGTACTAATTTAGGTTCTACGAATTAAATAAATATTTTTGTATGTGTATATATATATATATATATATATATATATATATATATATATATATATAAAATATACCTTTATACAGCGTTTCTCTCTGTCATCTTCCCTGTCAGCCTGACTTTTCTTTCCTGAGTTGGGTTATGCGGGTCTAAATGATGATTGACATTATAACTCCTCCAATCAGATACCTTAAATCACAATCTAGCAGGGATCTGATTGGAGGAGCTATAATGTCAATCATTATTTTGCCCCGCCCACCCATCTCAGTAAAGAAAAGGCAGACTGACTGGGAAGATGACAGAGAGAAATGCTGTATAAAGGTACATTTTTAAAAATACACATATATTTACAAAAACTTTTATTTCATTAATAGAACCTAAATTAGTATTAGAGTTTTGAGGTGACGGGTGCACTTTAACTTTTATGGCTTGTGTATTAACCACTGGGAAACTATGGTATGAATCCTTGCTGCTAAAAAAGGAAAAATTGAAAAATAAAGCATGATAAATTAAGTTAAATCCAAGATTTTTGTAGTGGGCTTATTAAAGTTTTTTTTGAAAAATGTTCTAAAATGCTTTTTACAATGGAAAAAGTGATAAAGGGAGCCTTTTTTTAAAAATATGTAGATTGGTACCCTTAGGCTGGGTTCACACGAGCGTATGATGTGCATCATACACTCATGTGAAGAAAAAAAGAAAAATACGCTCCAGTGTATTTTTCTTTTGTACTCACCAGCGACAGTGTGAACGCTCCCTCAGCGTTCTCAGCACTTCCTGTGTGTCGCATTTTGGGTGCAGCATATATATGCCAGCCAAAATGCGACACACAGCTTATGCGTGTCATACGCTAGTGTGTCCGGAACTAGGTAAGCATCGTCGGCTTGTATGAAGTCGTATTTTTTAAATTTTACACGAGCGTATAATGTGCTGCGCATCATACACTCGTGTGAACCCAGCTTTACATGTTAAAAGTCTTTATCCAATAGTCAGGCTTGCACAGAGGACAATAATGCAGGATGGTTTGTATTTTTAACAAAACAAATGTGATTGCTGATTCTGAGCAAGATAATGACCATATATTAATGCCAGCCAGCCTCTACTTGACATAGTAACATTTAAGTGCTTAAGTTACATCCGCCTAGTGTTCCTGGTGGTTTGAATTATAGTAATTCTGCCTCTAAATTTAGCAGTATAATGAGTGCATTTTTATGTCACAAACCAAATAAAGCAGCTTGAGGCCAGTTTTCATGGCCAGTTTATTAGAGTGCAAAAATGAAAATCTGTATAGAACCAAATATGCTACAAGATAGTCAGTCCTCTTATAGGCAAGTATGCCCATATACAGTTAGTAACTATTTCTTTCTTTTGTTAAATAGACTGTGTAGTGTAAAATCACATACTTAAAGGGGACCTAAAGGTAAGAAAGACTTATTAGAAACATTACCTGATATAGAGGTGTATCGCTACAATCACAGCATGAGCTGTGCTGTAATTAGCTGGCACCCGATGCTTGTTCATCAGCGAGCAGGCTGACAGAGAAGCCAGTGTAAAGCTCTTGCCACTTGTTTCCCCGGCTTCACACATCATCACGCTCATTGCAGGGATCATTCTCATTGGCCACCTCAATGAACGGGATGATGTTTTAACCATTTATTACCACCAGTGAAACAAGTTGGGAGGAGCTTTGCGCTGGCTTCTCTGTCAGCCTGCGCTGATGAACAAGCATCTTGTGTTGGCTAATTACAGCACAGTTCATACTGTGAACTGTAGTGATACACCTCTATATGAGGTAAGGGTTCTAATAAGTCTTTCTTCTTTTTTACCTTTAGTTATCCTTTAACTTGATTTTTACTTGAGGGGCAGCTTTTCCTTGCATATAAACGTACTAAGCGGCAACTATAGCCTGACCGTTAGACAGTGATTTTTAATGAAAGTCAATAGAAAACCTGGAATCCAAGTCAGCTTGCAGATATGCGGAGATAATAGTTTTTCCCACAATGCTTTTATCGTAACAGTCATTTAAAGGAAAAACAAAAGAAACCAAAAGCAAATACACCTCAAAATTACATTTTATTATCTTAGAGAATTTATTCAAAGACAGTATGCATTTGGCCTGTACTTTTGAATTTTTGATAATCATTCTCTTATTTGGCAGAGGGAATTACCAAAAACCTTATTTTTAATTTATAATTCTTTTTTTTTTTATATTTCCATGTACTGTTTCTCTCTTTTAGACTGTCCTTAAAGCCTCTAGTTTGCAACCAACCCTAGCAACAACTCACTTATATCCAGACACAGTATGTAGATGCCAGTATAGTTGGAACTGAACTCGGGCCCCAGAGTTGTAAGGAAGCAATTTTTGACACCTTACTGTCTAAATCATTGTGGTTTATTGTTTTCTAAGCATTTTTTATTTTGTTTTTGAAAACATGAACATGCTTTCTCAGACTGGAATAAAAAACAGTGATGCAAGTAAGGGGCCAACCTGCTTCTTGGGAAATACTAAATAAGGCATAGGTATATGAAAGCAGTCATGCCAGCCTATCTTGTAAATCTCTTTATGATGTTAACAGTTTGCAAAAAATGCTGAATAATTGCTAAAAAAAAATAAGCTTATTATTAATTAAAATAAAGTTATGATTGTTGTGCCCTAACTATTATCTAAAGGTTGCCACAACAGGAATAAAAAATGTTGATATTTTGCTTTTAAGGATACAAATCACAGGTGCATATTACAGTTACCGTACTATACAATAGCGTCTGTAAAAGTATAATGAACTAAAACGTTATTTTTGGAGAACAGTTGTATTCTTGGATTACATGGATTAGGTGTTGTGGCACATGAATCAGAAAAGGTGTTATGGCCCAACCCTTTACACACTTGAAAAAGGACTATTAGCCTCCCAATAAATTTAAATTCCAGATAGAACATGTGCTTAACCCAGGGGTCTGCAACCCATGGCTCTCGAGTCAGATGTGGCTCTTTTGATGGTTGCATCTGGCTTTGACTATAATGAGCAGTGCTCACATGCAAGTTCTGCTCATTACAGACTGCCTGCTAATCGCCGGCAAGTGCTGTAGAGACAAAGCTTTCTCAGCGCTTCTGGGTTGCTAGCCAATCCGTAGCCACTGACGTCACCGCCCTTCCAGGTTGCTAGCCAATCCGGAGCCACTGATGTCACCTATGACTTTCAGCAGCTCTGGATTCAAAAGGGCTGAGCACAGCCGCACGAATATGGCTCTCTCAGCCAAAGAGGTTGCAGACCCCTGGCTTAACCTCTTTCTTAATGGGACATGTACAATAGTGGTATCTGTTTTAAAAAAAAAAAATCATATCAATTCTGGATGTTCTAATACATGTATCAGAGAAAGACTTGGCTGCACTTCCATCCACAGTGTGGGCAAAATAAAACTTTTCCCTGCCACTGGGCAGATTATGGGGGTTATTCACTAAAGTCCAAATTGTTACCTGTAGGTGTGAATTCGCCAGCTAAAGACAGTCGGAATAGACTGCTACTGTAGCATTCGCGTTTTATAATGAATTGTCGCAGTCGCGTTTTTATAATGAGAATATTGTTGCAGTCTCGACTTTACTATGGAAAATTGTCGCAGATGCAACTTTAAAAATTGTCACTGTCGGGACTTTACAATGAGAAAATTGTCGTGGTTGCAGATTTACTATGGAAATCCGCTGTTTGAGAATTCGACAGTCGAATTCAAACCTCAGTGAATAACCCCCACATATGTCTCTGACATACACACACATAGCCACACAGTGGATGTTTACATCCAGAATCTTCTCCTGCATGCCTTTTAAGCCTCTTTCTTACATTCTATAGCCATGCCATTTGTCTGTTCATGTTTCAGTTTTACTCTACTGAGCAAGTAGTATGGCAGCCATTCTTCAGATTAATTAGACATATGCTGATAAATAATGAAGTTTGTGCAGAATGACCTAGAGTGGTGTATCTCAATCTGTGGGCTGGGGCCACTAAAATCTCAAGGGAAATCGGCTGTTTTAAATACAATACCTTTAACATCTCTTGAAATGTGTTTCCATGGGATACAGCCTAAATCTTTTGCATTTGGTCTATTTGTAAAGAAATCTGAATAAGAGTAGTGAATGTATTGATATACTGCAGATTTGTGGGTGCTGTCTGGTTTCAGATTATGCTACTCCGAGCACCTTTGTGCTGTCTGCCTTTTGCAGTATTAATTATACTGTTACCTAGCACTTTTAAACTGCTGAACAATGTACCATGAAAGATGCATACGATCACATGATCTCACAAATCAGCTACTTCCAGCCAGCTTGGGTATCCCTATGCATGTGCTATTATTTCAATTGGAGGAGGATGGTTTTCCCACATCTTGCAGCAGATCCTTTGTCTGCTGGTGCTGTAATCCCCCAGCTGCCACTTCTTCTTTATCATCCCATCTCCCTTCATTTGCTGATTTCTCGTGCTCCAGTTTTATGTTGTGATAGTCCAAGCACATTATTAAATACAGAAGGAGCAAACGCATCTGCATCTAAGGAGAAAGCAGCTGAGTCCTGAAGGTTGCTTTGTCTCATCTTGCATTTTATTCCTGTCTGTTCTAACATTAACAGAGGACTCTGCAGAGCAAGCAAGATGCAAGCAGCAGAGATGTGGAGAGGCAGCCAGATGGACAAGGGACCTCAGATCTTACCACAACCGGCAATATTGGAAGCGGACAGGTGAAAGAAAATGTACAGACTATTCTCTTATTTGTTTTAAATGTTTCTAAAATGTATTTGTTATCTGTCTGGCTATTCATTGTGTGTAGCCTATTATGATATATGGAATTCAATGGCAGGAATCCCATCTAATCCTCTACCCAGCCCCCATATTGTTAAACTAAATAAAAAGGTTACATTATAGCAGGATGTGTGATTGTTATCTGTATGATGTAAATAAAAAGGTTACATTATAGCAGGATGTGTGATTGTTATCTGTATGATGTAAATATTCTGGGCTGTCACTGGAGAAGTGCTTTGAGTGGGTGTCTTGTGCATTATTGCTATTAGGCTGACATTTTTCTTTTGTTCAGAGCAAATGCAGTCATTTTCTTTTTCACATCCTACTGGAAAACACTAATGTGGTACAGTGGAAGTAATTTATATGGTGTTTAGTTTATGTTTCACTCTCTGTGATTGGTTGTTAAATATAAAGTATTCATTATAGTACTAAGTAGGAAGCTGCATGGGTGTTTAATGTATCAGATGTAGTTGCTGAAAGGAGTGTACGGCATTTTATTTGTATTTATATTTTAATATCAGGGCCAGGGTACTTCTTAAACTGAAATTATTGTAATGTTTGCAAACTACTATCCACAGGTACAGAAGTGGATACATGGTTTGAAATAATTTTAAATAGAACATGGCTTATATAATAAATTTGTAAACATTTTAGATATCCTACACCTTTTTTCAGTGCTTTCCATTTGAGGCCTTTATTTTGGTTTTGTGTGGATAGCTGATACCCTTGTTGAAACAGCAATTAGTATCACATTTATCACACAGGCTTGTAAATATGTGTACTCATTTCATGGGTTCTCATACTTCACTGAATTCACTATGCTCTATATAAACTTTATAAACCAGCAGGGTATGTGGATGGATGAGCCTTTATAGCAAAGCTGCATGGGAGAGTGAGTCAGTTTGCTATGCTTTGTGAGTTAGTAAGTTCTAAGACTAACTTGATTAATTGGTTTCGTGTTTGGTAGGGACATTTGGGCAAAAGGCACAAGAGGTATCCAAGCCTTCACTTATCAGCTTGCAAACAATACTGACAAGCATAATTATAGATTTCTGGTTAACTCGTTTTTGGACTTTCTGTATTTATAATACATTACAGAAACTTTTTTTTTTTTTAGTTTGTACATAGTTTGCTTTTACACTTTGGGCTGTATCATGCATTGGTAGAAACGTACAGCAAAGAAAGCATCAGGGGGATCTGTTGTGTTGTGAATAAAAAGCATACATCTGCAAAAATCACCAAATATACCTTGGATTCCATTTCTCTTTTTAAAATCAATGCGTGGTCCATTCGTTATCTGACACACAGATAGCAATAGCACAGTGATTTTATGCTTCATTGGAAGCAGTTGCTATGTAATCACATAATAGCTGGGTGGACTGCTGGCCATTAGTAATGGGAACAACTATAATGGGAGATATTACTGGTATAGACAAACAGAAAATTTGTGTTAGTTAGCAGCTTGTTCATTTAAAAAATTATGTTTCTGTTCAATTCCATATTTTGTAGGTTTGCAATTAAGCCACTAGGAGGATAACCTTTGCCAATTTAAACATCCTCAAGCATGTCTTTTCAACAACTAATTTGTTAATGTCACTCATGGAAATATGGTAAATTAGCATAGTTTGCCAATTTGCAATAGTTGTCATTTTAATCATAGCATGCCACACAGTATTGGCCATATACCCTCATGTTATAATAAATTCTTATGGACAGCTTTGTTTTTCAGAAAGGTTGCTTAAAAGTTTACATAAGCTATCCATTATCATTTAACTCAGCTATAAATACTTCCTGTGGTATAGTGTATACAATTGTGTTTGAACAATGCTGTAGGATAATAATATTGCATGTCATGTCTGATATGTCTTGTATAATTTGTAGCTTGTGTAAATGGGGCTCAAAGAATCAGATTCTAGTCCTAACCTAGTAATTTTCTGTGACTCATTTTAAAAAGGCTGTCCCAATTTAGCAATAAAATAGGCAGGTGTTCAAAGAGCTGATGATTATGTACAAAACAATTTGTAGTCTACTAACATACTCTTGCTGTGTCTGTACTCCAGTATTTTAATTTTTCTTGCTTTACTAGGTCGCATCTTATTCCTAGCTTACTGTTTTTACACTAAAGTGATATTCTTTTTGTTTATCAGTGATTCAGATCTTGTTTTTCAGCCAGATGGCCACTTGCCTGTGTTCTGAGCCTTTCTTTGGGCATCTGGGGAATATCCTATTTTGTGAATGCTATAGGGTGGAGAAGGTTAATCACTGGATGACTTAATGGATTGAACTGCAGTTCTTTCAAACCCCTGAGACTGAACCCTTATGTTTCTGTCTCTTTTCAGTAATGAATATTTTATGATGTTGCAATGAGCAACACTGAGAAGTTGGTGTCTTCACATTATGAAGCAGTTAGCTTTTGTTCTTCTGCCTGTGACACAAATACCCCACATGGGTAGCTGTTGTAAAACTGTTGTGTATATGTGATCCTTCTAAACTTAGTTTTAAATAAAATAAGGTGTTTTAAATTATACTGTTTTCTAATCAAGAATAAACCCATGTTAAAGGGGAGCTAAAGCTTAGCCCTTCCAAGGATGGGATTTTATACTTACCTATAGGGGAACTGCCAGTCCTGGATCTAGCTGATTGCAGCATTACTGGTCTGCTGCTCTCCTTCCTCCTTGTCTGCATTGCTGATGTAGACATGCGCAGAAGTTCTGTTACAGTGAAGCAGCTCTTCTGTCCATGCATACTGCTAATGCAAATCAGGAGGACAGATAACAGCTGCCTAGTGATGCCAGGATTGCCAGGTGTAATAGGCCTGAAGAACTGCATTAGCTTGCTCCAACACTACAAGGAGAATTGAGGTATGGCACTTAATCCCATTGAAACAGCCCATGGTAAGGGTTTAACACTGCATTGTATACTAAGGCTAAAATGCACTGAGGAAACTGCACATATTTTGTCATGTAACATAATTTAGTTGCTTTGTTGAGGGAATCTCCTTACATTATCATGCTATTTCATTCAATTACCAATGCCCTTGTTTTCTAGGGTTCATCCAATAGACTCGATCATGAAGCAACCAGTGTTATGAGCTCTAACAGTGCCTACTCTGTTCCCCGAAGGTTAACTAGTCATCTCGGTACCAAGGTAAGTGAACTATTTAAATTGCAGACTGTTTAAAGAGAACTGAGCAGCATTTTTTCTAAAGGCCATATTGTTGTCTGTCTGGTATTTAAAAAAGAACTGATGGGTTGTGGGTGATCACAGAGATTTTTTTCTTTTCTTGCATATCCTGAAACAGACATGGAAAATTACTAGTTTGAATGCTGTAACTTCACATTCTGTCTGAATTTCAAGAAATTGGCATTCATATAACAACAATAGTAGCAAGTCCATAATTACAAGATCTATGTGTAATATTATTTGAGATTTTATGTATTCAATATAACATGGAAAAAAAAATGACTAAGAAAAATGTTATTTTTGAATGCTGCCATGTTCTTAGAGAATCCAAAGCACTCTAAAACTGTAAGATGCTATTTGTCTAATAAGTGTTTTATATATGTTGCTGTGATTATTTACATGACTGTAAATAATCAAGATCAAGCCTTGTGCTATACAGTTTGTAATAGACATGTGTATATTTAAGTTAGCTCATCCACCACAAAGACTGATCTGGAGCTGATGGTGACTTTATGTTAAATTATTAAATTAACTGTGACATTGATAAGTACAACAAGAAAATAGAAATGCTTAATATATCCAGCTCTGATTATATAAACTGTACTGTCTCAATATTTTCTATATTCTACTTTTGTGCCTCTCTTACCAGGTGGAAATGGTATATTCGCTTTTATCAATGCTTGGTACTCATGACAAGGATGATATGTCCAGAACTTTGCTAGCCATGTCAAGCTCTCAGGATAGTTGTATAGCTATGCGCCAGTCTGGGTGTCTTCCTCTTCTCATCCAATTACTGCATGGCAATGATAAAGATTCTGTGCTGCTGGGAAACTCCCGCGGAAGCAAAGAAGCTCGTGCTAGGGCAAGTGCGGCATTGCATAACATCATACACTCTCAGCCTGATGACAAGCGAGGAAGAAGAGAAATCCGCGTACTTCATCTTTTGGAACAAATTCGGGCCTACTGTGAATCTTGTTGGGAATGGCAGGAAGCACATGAACAAGGGATGGACCAGGACAAAAATCCTAGTATGTTAAACTGAAGTTTTAGGAAAACTAAAATACAAACCCCAAAACCAGAAAAGTTGGCACGTTGTGTAAATCGTAAATAAAA
>WMED01006375.1:0-10929 GCA_019650415.1 Pipa parva | reverse complement strand
CCAAGTTTCTATGAATGTTAAGGAATTATTGCACCCAAGTTTCTAATCCCAGGTTAGGGAATTATCCCACCCAAGTTTCTAATCCCAGGTTAAGGAATTATTCCACCCAAGTTTCTAATCCCAGGTTAGGGAATTATTCCACCCAAATTTTTAATACCATGTTAAGGAATTATTCCACCCAAGTTTCTAATCCCAGGTTAAGGAATTATCTCACCCAAGTTTCTAATCCTAGGTTAGGGAATTATCCCACTCAGGTCTCTAATCCCAGGTTAGGGAATTATTCCACCCAAGTTTCTAATACCATGTTAGGGAATTATCCCACCCAAGTTTCTAATACCATGTTAGGGATTTATCTCACCCAGGGTGAAATTTATTAAAATCGGAAATTACTGATATCGCGATATCAGTAGTATTGATATCGTGATATCAGTAAAACCTGTTCAAATTTCGGACGAACCATTGATTTCAGTGGCAGAACGGCCGAAATATCGCTATCGCGATATCGATATTGGTAAATTCCAATATTGTGATATCGGTAATTTCCTATTTTAATAAATTTCACCCCAGGTTAGGGAATTATTCCACCCAATTTTCTAATACCATGTTAGGGAATTATCCCACCCACGTCTCTAATACCATGTTAGGGAATTATTCCACCCAAGCTTCTAATCCCAGGTTAAGGAATTATATCACTCAAGTTTCTAATCCCACGTTAGGAAATTATCCCACCCAAGTCTATAATTCCAGGTTAGGGAATTATCCCACCCAAGTCTTAACATGTAACTCCAAATGATGGTAGAGCCTACATGCCTAAATGTGGTCATACATGCATCGACTGATATGTATTCATTAAACAATGATCAATTCATCCAATGGTTTCTAAATTAGTCATCCAAAAAGTTATTCAAAAGTAATCAGCCATGATATAATCAATAAATCAGTGTTTCATAATGGAAAGTTTTGTCCTTTCCATTAATAAATATAAAAATCACTGTAAAATCTTTCTGAAATGTACATTTTTTGACTAGACAAAATCACAGTAATTCTTCTTTTTCCAAAAACGGAAACTTACAGCAGTAAAAAAGACAGTCTGCAAGTCTTATTGCTTGAGATATGAGCCAGCCTTTCATTTTTATGTTATGTTTTACCTTTAAACTGAAGGTTTGTCTGGTCTGAAAGCTTCAAGTTTTTAATCTTTTTTTTTTTTTTTTTTTGTGAATTTTCTTTGCATATTGTATACGGATTTATCAGAATTTGTGACCACACACAGGCAAAAAAAAAAAATCTTAGGAGGTGTGTATGCATTTCATTTACAGTACAAGTATAAGTCATGATTTTAATTCCTGATTACAGTTACAGAGGTTTATAAAAACAATGTCCAGTATACTAAGGTTTACTTATACAACGAATACCAGATGTTGTTTCCTGTGTGGAACTTCAGATCCCAGATTCAAATATAGAAAAGCATGTGACTGCTGTATAACCTGTTGTAATCTAAATCAAAAAGGCTTTTTATTTTGAAGCATGTCATTTTAAATGTGTCAAGTTTAAAAATATAAAATGTGTGTATTCTCCACTAAAGGAAAAACTTTATGGAAGGGAATAATATATCATGCAATTTTTGCACCTTAAACAATATATGGGCATCATAAAGTAGGCCAGCAGTGAAAACTGATTGACTTTAAGGGCAAAATGTATTAAAATCAGTAAAATTACCGATTTCGCAATATCAAACAGGTTTTTATCAATATAGCGATATCGAATTTTCAGCCGTTCTGCCATTGAAATCAATGGTTCAGCCGAAATTCGATATCGAGATATTGGTAGTATCGATATTGCAATATCTGTAAAATTGCAATATCAATGATAGCGATATCGGTATAAAAACCCTTTCGATATCGATGTTATTGTTTTTAATAAATTTCGCCCTAATTGGAAAATTATCAAATTCGAAAAGGTATTTTTCACGGCCTAGTGCTGGAGAAACAGTGTTTGTGTCAGTATTGTCTATTTAAAAATGCTGTTTTCGCCATGTAGAAAATTAATTTTTTAATGCATTTTTTTAAATAAAAATTCAAAAAGTTGTTTGCAATCCTGTAAAAAATCTGCAAAAAGATTGATAACATCTCACAAATTCTAAAAACATTATTTGGTGCTTGTGTAAAGAATGATTTGTTTGCTCCTTCTTTACTAGTACAGCAGTTTCATCTCACTTTGGGGTTTCTTGATAACAGTAAGAATTCAACTATCGAAGTGAATTCTCATCACTTAGGGTGGCTAAGCCCAAGATTCTCTACTCCTTATTGATTAATAGGGGATTCCCATAGCAAATCCGTGACCACATAAATGTTCCCATAGTAAAGTCGCAACTGTAGTGTGTGACCATTATTAGCTGGCGAATTTCCCACGTCACAGAGTTTGTTGAATACCCAAATAGAGGGAAATGGCAAATTCACACATTTACGAGGCAATTTGAACTTTAGTTAGCAACTCCCTTTATGTCTGTAAAACAGGCTATGTTTTTAAAAGAAAGATGCAGCCCCATAGCTAGGCACAGGCTAAGCTGCTGCAGAGAAAATATTGTTTTCATCAGTGCAGTTTAGTGAGCTCATCAGCATAGTGCTTTGTATAAGAGACTTCAGATCAGCCTGCTACAAGAGCTTCAATTTGCTTATTTGCGGCACCACCCTTGATCACTTACAATTTTCTCACTGTTTATGTTTGATTACAGTAATGTTTATAGATATGCTGTCAATTATAGGATTATTTAAAAAATGGAAGATTTGGGGATGATAATATTACTTGAAAAATGCTGTAAGGCTTTTCTTATGAAAGAAATCACTGGGCTTCTCCCACCTGTGACATGCATCACTCACAAATCATTTTATTTCATACTGTAACACATCTGCAGCATAGACATATTTGGCAGTGCAGTTGTATTGCAGATTATGGAAAAGATTAGTCAGGAGTAGCGTTCCTGCATGTGACATAACTAGCAAAACCGTCTTTCATCTGCAATAACTTTTCAAGTATTTACCAGAAATGACAAACCTCTTATTTTTTTTTACCAGTAGGAACAATATAGCAGATGATATTTCCCCATTATGTCACCCAGCATTTTGTGATAGCGCGCTGTGCCAATTTACTACACCACTGCAGTGAATTTTTTCCCCCCAGTGTTGACTATGGCAATTATTTTCACCCATTTGGCTTCAGTTTTCTTTTTATATGTTTTTTTTATATGTGATGAAAACTCTTTCCACCCGAGCTGGATGTTTATGGCAGTTTACTTAATCCGGATTGCTGCGTATATGTGGCATGTTGGGAAATTCCACTCTATGGGTCATATTTTCACGCTGAGTGAAATGAAAATGTGTGTTAATTTTCATGACGAGATAGTTTTGTTAACATTTTATGTCGCAAAACAGGCATTTTTTATTGTAAAATTGTGTAGATTTGCTGCAGAATCAGTCAAAATTTGTATTTTGTCATGAAAATGAACAGAAATTTTAATTTTTGTTTCTGCTGAAAATGGTAGTATCTCTTTCCTTTTTCACCCACTTCTCAGCCTGGTAAATATGTGCTTATGTCGTGATAAAAAGAACAAATGTATTACCTCTGATCCCTTTTGTGTATCGTGATACTAGATGCTTGCATTTAAGAAGGATTAAGTACAGGATCTACCAGCCTTAACTGCTTCTTTATGAAGCAGAAAATCGTTACTGTTGAGCTGTGGAACTTATAGATCTACTAGTGATTGTATCTCAGTGTTGCTATTTTGGATCCTCATTAATATGCTGGTAAACTCTGCAACTGAAACTACATCACACATAGAGTGAATTCATCAAGTTCCAAATTTGCATCCCTTTCGGGACATTATGATTGGACTGATGCAAATTTACTTCTCATTCACTAGGCAGTGTGTTCCCTTGGGGAAAAATCAAAAAGCGTTGGATGCTATTTGAGGTGTAGTGTGGTGTAGTCAGTCGGACAGTAGTGAATGTGTAGTGATGTGAATCTGACCACAAATTTAATCAATGTCATCTTCCCATGGAACTTCGAAAAGGAGACAATGTCACTTTAACTATTTGTTTCTTATGTTCATGTCTACCTACTGTTAATAATTATGATGGACTATAAGGAAAGCTATAGTGACTACACTGACACATTTTGATCACCATTATTATCATCGTATTATAGTCTCCAATATTATAACAAGTGATTTTTAGGTTCCCACTATTCCTAGTTCATGTTGTCATTTGGGGGTTATTCGCTAAGGTGCAAATTTGACTGTCAAATTCGCAAACAGCATGTTCCCACAGTAAATCCGTTACAAATTCCCCATTGTAAAGTCGCGACTGCGACAATATTCTTATTATAAAGACGCGACTGTGACAGTAGCAGCCTATAGTGATCGTCTTTATCTGGTGAATTCGCACCTATACGCAACAATTCGGACTTTAGTGAATAACCCCCTTGTTTGCTATATTTTCATTTTCTTTTTTTTCAGACTGTTTATTTCTGTAAACCAATATTTGTACATCCATTCATTGCAAACAGGAAATTGTGTATAATTTACTTTGATTATAATTGTTGTTAACATGTTGATCATAACATTGAATGTACATACATTATTTTGCATTATCTCTGGTATTTCTTATTTTCCTATTTGCAGATTATAGGATTTGGTTAGGTTTACTTTAGTTTAATATATCCTATATAACACAATAAGTTTGAATTGAACATAACAATTCTGAAATTATGTAAAGGGAATAACTTTTGTTTATCAGATCAGCTTACTGTGCTATGGGGGTCCACCAGCGACCAGCAACCAACTTGCAGCACATAAGTTTTAATTGCCTAAGATCTATATTTTCTTTTGACTCTTGAGTGAGCAGTCTCCTTAAGTCAAACAGGAACCCTTTCATAATCCACCTAATTTGTTACTGGTGAAATTTGTGATTTCAACACAGAAGGTCTTGACGAATTCACACTTCGAGGCTTGATAAATACCTGAATAGCCTTCACATTTGCATGCAAAGTGATGTAAAGAGGTCCATAACTTCTCAACCACAAGGTTTTGAATTGGTCATATGTTTTCCATATCACAGAAAATAAAGGAATTTGAATATGCACAGTTAGGAAAGTGGCAAATGGGCATAAAATCAGACCTTTACACATTTGTTTATACTTTGATGAATAGCCCCCTATAGTATCTAGTTGCAAAATGTCACTTTGTCCATTAAACTGTGAATAACTGAGGAATACCCTGAATGCTAGTTTTTACACATGCTCTGTAGATGCCAGTGTCCAGGTCTCCAGCTTTTTATAGCAGGGGGTGGAGCTGATTTGTTACATAGGCTGTCTTCAACTTCTGAAATCATGTATGTAGAAGAATAAAAAATAATCAAGTAGGCAGCTAGAAAGGGAAAGATTGTGGGTTTATTGTGTTGCTGTGATTAAATGTGATCTTTTAGTAGACTTTAGTTCTTCTTCAAGAGCATTTAAAAAGTTATTTGTAGTGGAATAAGCTTTATATATTGAAATCTATGGAGAATTCTTCAGCTGTGGCAAACCTCATGTGTAACTTCTACAAATCTCGCAGCTAAGCTTTAGCAACATTTATTCATAGCAAAAGCTTATTATGTTCAAAAAACCTTCCACGTCCTTATTCCCCATGGGAGTGAACACTGGTTAGGCATTACTTTTATATTCTCCACGATAAGAATGTATATTTTCATCTTTTTCTGACCCTTCAGTAACGAAAACATTTTTTCTTCCTTCTAACAACATTCCTTTATTGAGTTCTCAGAGATTTTTCAAACCATTATTCCCATTGATGGGATTTATATATGTGGTGACAACTTTGTTTCTAAACTCAAGTAATTACCAAATTACATCACCAAACAAATGTCTAGTGACATCACTTGGCTCGCATTTTTAGACAGAGGTCATGGCGTGAGGTCACAGTCCTGTAGGATTTTTCTTTAAGTCTTAATATCCATGTTGCCAAATTATTAGTCACTTCCTTAGATACAGTATTTATGTTGGAGCTGAAATGTTATTTTTTTTTATTTATTGTGTCTGAGATAGAGTATATTATGGTACTTTATTATCATGCAAACTTTCGATACGCTTTAAATGATTATAGAAAAGTTTGTGCTTTGTACACATTCAACCTAGAGTACTGAAAATAACTTGAGGACAAATGTAGAGAACCCTAAATAATAAAGGAAATGTTCATCAATTTTTTTGAACTTTTCCTTGTGTATAAAAATCTTTCTGCTGAAGTGAATATGTAATTAAAATATCACAAATACTATCTTTTATAATGTTTCATCTATTTAACATAATATTCTGCTATTACGAGTCTTTTTTTAAAGTCTAGGGCATTGTTCTTGTGAAATTTCTTTTGAGATAGAGTTTTTCAATCCTGATTTTTCAAAAATTTAAATGGAAAATTTTTAAAAAAAATCAAGATAGAAAATCTCGATCTCGAGATCTTGAAAAATCCTGCGAGAACATTGAGAGATTTCTCTCGGTTTTTGAAAAATCGGGATAGAAAAACTTGTTCTCAAAAGAAATCTCACGAGAACAATGCGAGATTTTTCTCATTAAACTTGGAAAGACCCGGAGTGGTCCTTCTGAGTTTAATGACTTACGCCCTAAGGTTAAAGACTTTAAAGAAAGACTTGTAATAGCAGAATATTATGTTAACTAGATGAAACATTATAAAAGATTGTATTTGTGATATTTTAATTACATATTCACTACAGTAGAAAGATTTTTATACACAAGTTTAATAACTTTTGCCCAATATTGTCTATATACACGAGTGATTGAAAGCGCTTTTATAAACTATTGGAAACATTTTTTCTTTGTTTCCTAATGAGTCTGTAGATGCAAAGATGCTTTTAGTGTGTCAATATACATAAACAATGCTTGAAGCATCCATATGCATTTACTCATTAACACACATCTGCATGTACAGACATACTAGAAACAATACATGTGTGTAATAGCCCTTTAGTCCTTCCTAGTAATTTGTTCATATATAAAACCTTGCCTTTCCCTACTGGATTTTATGATACGGTTGACTTGTCAATGTAAAGTTAGTGGGCACATAATCACAAAAGGACTTTGCTGAGATTCTTAATAGGACTGCTGCAGAAAGCCTTTTTATATTCAGCTTTAGCTAGCTCGCAAACAAACGACAGGTAGGTTGCTCAATCCTCCAATGCAGTGAAAACCACGGGTGCCTGGCAGCAGGAAAGCCAATGGTACATACAGGAAAAGAAGTCGCTCCGGCACTCCAAAAATTGGTAAAAACATCCAAATTTTATTGAACAAAGGTTAAAATCCAAGTATCCGGTAAAAACAAAGAAAAAAGAGGGTGCTCTTTTCTTTGTTTTTACCGGACACTTGGATTTTAACCTTTGTTCAATAAAATTTGGATGTTTTTACCAATTTTTGGAGTGCCGGAGCGACTTCTTTTCCTGTATATTCAGCTTTAGTCCATTGCTTTTCAACACATCAAAAAGACTTTTCAGTATAATTTATGTTATATGGATATTCATTTCTGGCAGCACTACAGCCACACCACCAACAGTAGCCAAACAATTGATTTAAAATATATCTGTATCTCTTTAATAGTGGTGCTGTACCCTGGAAACAGTAACAATATGTAGTCCAATAAACAGAAAATCGTGTTTTACCTTTAAATGTCTTTATTTTGAAATGTTTATGTAGAACACAATGATAACTACAGTATACCCTAACCAACCTACTCCCCAATTATTAATCACAACCCCATGCACGATGAAAATCAAACCTGCTCTGCAGTTTCTGCTCCTTTCTTAATCAATTAATCAATATAATTTAAAGCATAAAACTGTGGGATTTGTTTGTAGATAAATGTCGATCAGAGGGATTTAGAGACACAAAGACACACAACACATAGTTGCATAAAAAATTTCACATTCGTGTGACATCCACAGCGGCTGTAGTAAACTGCTCCATTATAGTTAAAAATACAAGAATCATTGTAATTGCTTAAATTGCAACCAAATTATCAGTGCAAACAAGCTATTAGGCTTATCTGAACATCAGCAGTACAAAAGTAACTGAAAAAAGAATTCTAGTCTGTAAATAAAAGCTGCCAAGTCTAATGGTTTATTCACACTGTTATGCCAAACAGCAGTCAGGCCCTGTATAAATAGTTAACAGGGGGGTCTGCCATATCAGGCATTCTTTATAGCTGCAATAAGTTCCATATGGGAAAGCTTGGGTGTGAGAAAGATCATCCCTGATGTCTAGATGATGTTTTTAACAAGGTCTGTGCAACATCAACATCCAACCATTGCAGTAGCTTCTCTGCATTCAGCGGCCAGATTATTTTATTTCCACGAACCCAAACAGTCAGTTGCTCAAATCCACAAGCCTCCAAAACACTGTGGCCTCCTGGTTAAATCTCACAGCGTGTGCTCAAGGATCAACAATATCTCAATGCAGCTTCTGGAAATACTGAAAATATACATCCGGCACTCCCAAATGTGGTTAGAACTCCAAGGATTTATTCTTCCATATAAAATCACTAGGAAGTACAGCGTGAACAGTAAAAGTCTTGCGCGTTTCACGCCTCAGCGCTTAATTTATTTCCTGCCTTTAAATAGATTTATATAAAGTTCCTTTATATATGTTCTTGTATGGGGATTTGTCTTTGTAGAATGCCACAGATTTTATTTACACTGTTATATTATAAATAATATACACACATATACACAAGTGTATATACCTTACTATTGAAGGGCAACGTGATGTAGATTATCATGTCAGTTGGAATCAGAATAGAAGACAAATGAAAAGCATTTTATGTGGTAAAATTGTTGCAGTTTTGCTGAGAAAATGTGCACGACATGGCAAAGGGATGCAGCTTTGGTTTAAAAGGGGCAGGAATTGTCATTTTGCTATGAAACAGATAATTTTTGTTGTTGTTGCTGGTGTAATGCATATCTATTTTTAT
Source organism: Pipa parva (assembly GCA_019650415.1). Classification (NCBI taxonomy): domain Eukaryota; kingdom Metazoa; phylum Chordata; class Amphibia; order Anura; family Pipidae; genus Pipa; species Pipa parva. The sequence continues at coordinate 1,907 of WMED01006375.1, read as the reverse complement.
TTTCACCCTTTTCTCAATACAACAAATATTACAACTGGAGTAATGGCAAAAAGGAGCTAAAATATTTGTAATCTACTGCTGTGAAATGAACCATGGTAGCAATATTATTATTATCGGGCCCCTCACTCCTAGTCAGGGACATAGGCAGGGGGAATCAAGGGAATTAATTGTAACTGAGAAGTATTTTAATAGTCAAATGTCTATTCAGAGATTTGTTACATTATATTTTATTGAATATTGCAAGTGCAGTCACACAGCACTTTAGTTTGCTGTATAATTTGGTCTGTGGTTTTTTTAAATAAAGGGGTGTGGCCAATTAATGGGTGTGACTTAAGGCACCAAACATTTTGTGCCTATAAGCTCCTTAGGTGTAAATCTGATTTATTAGCATATCTTGGTATATACCCTCCCAATCTGCACTTCCACTACTTGCTGAACAGTTTCTGAATAACTTGTATGTGTGTATGTATTTATTTATAAAGTGCCACAAAATTATGTAGCGCTACATAATTTTGCTTCAGCAATCCAAATATAATACAGACATGGAAAAAGTGCATTACACAATAAAAGTATAATATCACACGGATACTTCACTTTAAGTGCTAGGTTGTAGTTGACACAAGAGGTTGGAGGTCCATCCCCATAGAGCTTACAGTCTAAATGGGAAGAAGACTTACATACTCAGAAGGGTAATAGGCTGTAACAATGTGTTGAAACGTATAAATACATAAATAAATATCAATATTAAGCTTAAATAACTAATTAAATATTAAATAAATTAAATACAATAATAATTATCAGTGCTAGTGCTCCAAAAGGTAGAACTTCAGTTTGGTTTTCAAGGTGCAGAAGGAATGTTCCTGGCAAAGATAAAGGGGTATAGAATTCCAGATGTGGGGGCAGAAGGAGAAAAGGGTTTAAGATGAGAAAGTGCATGCATAGGTGGTTTATGGTATGTGGCATGCAAAACTGGTTTCTTTGGGAGGAGCACAGTTGACATTGAGGAATGTACAGGCATATGAGTGAGGAAATGTAGGGAGGGGCAACTGAGTGAAGTGCCTAAATGTGAAAAGGAGAACACTGTAAATGATATGTTTGTTTACTGGGAGCCAAGGAGCAGAGAGAGATTGGGAGGAAGGCTTTCCTCTCTGGGGAGAGAGGGAGAGAATTTTGGCAGCAGAATTTAGAAAAGACTGGAGCAGGGAGAGGTGGGAAGCCGGAAGGCCAGATAGAAGAATATTGCAGTAGTCCAAGCAGGATAGGACGAGAACATGCATGAGGGTGTTAACAGTGGAACGAGAGAGAAAGGGGTAGATCTTGGCATTGTTGCAAAGGAAAAATCGACAGGTTTTAGCAGTGGTAGAGATGTGTTTAGAGAAGGAAAGAGCAGAGTCAAAAGTCACCCAAGACAACGTATGGGTGTTACAGCGTTGATGATGGCACCATTAACTTCAATGGAAAAGGTAGGAGCAGGTCCAGGTTTGGGTGGAAAGATAATCAATTCCGTTTGATATGATATTTTAATTATAAAATACAATTAATTTTGCTTTGTCAGTTGTGAATATGTATCACCTCAACTTAACTTAAAAACAATGGAACTGGGCTACTGCGTCTTTATAGACTTTTTTTTGCAAGAAAATAGGTCCACTGGTATTTTTTTTCAGTGAAACACCTTTTGACATAGATGGAGGCATTTGCCAGAGGTGCTTTATGGAAGTAAAACACAGTGGGGCCCTGATATATTATATTAACAATTACTGTGTAGGGATATCTGCCTTGTTTGTTTTTCATATTATTGGTCCTTTTCTGCATAAACTTTGTAACCTTTATAAATATATAAGAGCAATAGTCAACAGTAAGTAAGAAAAGATTTAGGGGGTAATTCAGCAAGGTGCGAACTCACCTTG
>WMED01006374.1:0-18534 GCA_019650415.1 Pipa parva | reverse complement strand
CATGCAAAAAAACAGGAAATGAGGAAGGGGGCAAACACTTTTTCACACCACTGTATTGTCTTGGAAACGTTTACACATGCAAATACACTGGCTAAGGGCAGACCACAGAAGAACATTTGGCTTCAGCTAGATACAGCTCCCCACCACAAGGTCTATGGGACTCAATAGTCTTGTATGCCAGCCAAATGTGTGGGTTGGACTGACACAGTTCCAATTATTATATAATAACAGCTTGTAATACGTGTATAAATGAAGCAACCATTCGTCTACTAGAATACAGTTAAAATCACAGTAGATATTCAGAGTTACTCCTCTGTTCATACAATCTTTACAGTGTTTCCCTGATAAGCAGTACTGAGAGGACCCCTTTGGAAAGTTTAATTTTTAATACAAAAATGATTCATTTATAATAAATAATAGGATTTTTTTATAATGTAACAATGTATTAACACAACTGGGAAAAGGAATTTGCTAACTGAAAAGGGAATAACTCATCTGTTTACAATTTATGTGGCCTAACCAAGAGAATCATAAGGGAGTGGGGAACTGTGAGTAATATAGGCAAGAGAAATGTCCATGTTATTTGGGAATGGGAATAAAATATGCTCAGTTAGGTTGTGGGCATTTTCATCTGTATGTGCAGAAGTACGTATGCTGTAAAATATTGTCATGAAATGGAACATATTTTAGTTGTCCATAAATGGTTGCAATACCGACAGGTCATCTGCGTTGTGTTTTAAAAATAGTTAAAGTTGTTATAGTAAGTTACCAATTAGTTATTCATGTACCTTAATATCCATTGCATAAAATGGAGGAAGAATATAAACGTTTTTCTAATTCAGTGGTTGAGAGTTTCTGTTGTTTCTGGTGAAAGTGAATTTAACTTAAATGTCCTCCTATACACTGAATAACATATTCCATTCTATTTGCCAGTATGGATATTATGGTTTGCAATATTCATATAGTTTGAGTTAGTTAATCTCCCTATGTTCAATATGGTGACCCTTGCATTTTAGGTGTTTTTGATGTAGGTACCTATTTATTCATTTGCTTGTAACTGCCATGCATTGCACTGTAGGTTTTGTTACCAGGTGATATCAGTTTTTAATGAGATGTTTCCCTGTACAGCACAGTATTCCATTCTTTTTTTAAATAAGGCAAATACTTCCACTATTTAGGGTGGTTGTTGAGTTTTCCATGGACGGTATCCCTGATTCAAAGAGATTTAAAAGCTTATATAAGTTATTCATATTGTTCATTTCCTTTTCCTCCCTTCATTCATTTTAGCAATGAACATTTCTTGTGTTTGTGTGAAGTTTCTGCCGCTTCCTTACTTTACGCTATGGTATGCAGGCAGTAATGTTTTTTTAATGGGAAGCCAGGCTTGTTAGCATGCATCCTCAGTGTGTGTGCTTTCTACTCTTTATTGTCTTTGTGATAGAAATAAGACATTTTGCAGAATAGAGTCTATTGCATTATGCAGAATTTCCTCTCTTTCTCTATTCTGTATTTCCTTGAAGATTGATTGCCAGATTTTCCATCCATTGGTATTTATACAGTATTTTTAGATAACCTTTATGCATAATGAGAAATAGATTTGAAAAGGACACTAAACACTAGAATGTAATGTACAACTGACATAGTCTGTGGTCTTGAAAATAAAATGTCCAGTGCAAATGACACTAAATCATGTAACGTTACTAAATCAGATATTTACACTGCTCATTGTATAGAACAATGTGGATTGGGCAGTTAGACTCGCTAAGTATGTAGGTCATAGTATAAAGCAGGGGTCTGCAACCTATGGCTCTTGAGCCAGATATGGCTCTTTTGATTGCCACATCTGGCTCTTTGACTGTAACGAGTGGAGCAAGCACTGCTCGTAACAGTCTGCTGGCAAGCACTGTAGAGAGAAAGCTCTCAGTGCTTCCAGGTTGCTAGCCAATCCGGAGCCGCTGACGTCGTCAGCTTCCAGGTTTCTAGCCAATCAGGAGCCGCTGATGTCACTGTGAGTCCGGATTGCTAGCCAATAGATGACGTCAGCAGTTCCGGATTCAAAACTGCTGAGAGAGCCGCACGTATATGACTCTCTAAGCCCAAAAGGTTGCCGACCCCTGGTATAAAGCAAACACTGGGGAGGTATTCAGAAAAGCCCAAACAGTCCTGCACAGGTCTGAATTCGCACTTACAGATCTCTTCACATTACTTTTATAAGAGAACAGAAGGGTTCAACAACAAATTCTACATATACTGAACTAATAAAAAACTAAGATATAACTGCAGTATACTTCATTAGAGCATATATTGCAAAATTTGAATTGTTGCTGGTTGATGATGATAACATTTAACATAATTATGACATAATTGGTAGGACCCTGATATCAAAAATATATATAAGAAATGGTCACTTTTTGCAGAATTTCTCCCCCCACACAAGCATATATAAACCGTTCCGACTGTCATGACATGCCATAAGATGATTTTTTTTTTTTTCAATAGCTCAAGTGCACATTTATACAGGTTTTTGTTGGAACATTCAAATATAAAAGAATTTATGCAATAACCAACTTTTAAACATGATATAAATACACAAACTATAAAGCAGTGTGGGTATCTATCCCAGGACTCACACATATTGTTATTTATCTGCATTATATATTGACAGTCCTTTAAATCTTAAAAAAAAAAACGATTCTGTGTTGGAAATAATGTGGAAAACATACCGTATTAATTTGCTGGCAAAAATATAGGATTCAAACTGATAATGACACGATTTCTGTATACTGTATGATGCAATGTGTCATTTTTTTCAAGCATCATACATTAATATAATGCCACTGTTCTTTTAAAATCTATTATTACTGATTGTAATGTCACTGACTGTACAGTACAATGTATTCTGCTCAGGTGGAGGAATCCCTATGGTCTCAATAAGTGGCAGATTTAAAATGGAGCAAGTCAGGCTCTATGATTGAAACCATGTTTAGAATGCATGCTATTCATATCCATAAATAAAGGCATAATTGACTTTACTAGACTTGTTTAAGTACCAAAACAATGAGTGTCAGTCAATAGTAATGGAAGATTAACTTCTTTTATTGATAAATCAATTGATTCTCACTTCCATCAATTGCTGAAGCTACCAAGTTGCCATTTGTCATTATGGATAACATCTTCTTTCTAAACAGCATGTTTACCGTAAAATTAAGCAGTATAAATGGAGCTAGATTCACTTAGACCTTGTTTAAAAAAAAGAGCAAATGACATGGGTAATCCTGGGAGATTTTTTGTCCTGCATTAATCTAATTGACCCTGTGATGTACTTGTAATGAAGTGAGTTATTGCTAGCAGGGGCAAACCTTTTTTACTGTCAATGAGGGCCATCATTATTTGAACTTATAGCATAGTGGGCTTTAGAAAATAAATACATATATATATATATATATATATATATTTTTTGCATTTATCATTTAGCAAGGGTGCTCAGCTGAAAGCATTGCAATGGGGGGGATATTTGTAAAGCTTTCCCTTGATTTGACAGTCATATTCTCAGTTTAGCCAATATATATGTTTGCACTAAAACCTTGTGTGTGATTGGTTGACTGGGGTTCTGTTGAATCTTTGTGGTGTTTTACATGCTCTATGTGTTGATTTATGTAATATATGGTATACCATGTCTCCTGCATATAGCGCACATAATTCCTAGTAATATCTAGTCCACCAATGCCTATATGTGTACATCAATAAAATAAGAAAGTGACTCTCAGACATGGAAAAATATTTATGTTTCTAATCATGACCTTATGATACACTTATTGTTAACATGCTGTTTATTGGGTGAATTAATGCGGAAAAGCTTTTCTCTCCAGTTTAGCTATTTTGCCCTGTTAGGTTATTTGACTGATGCTCTACCAATATTACCTACAGCCAGAGCCGGCTCTGGCCCTATAGGCCCCCCCCCCCCCCCCCCCCCCCCCCCCCCATCCCGCGCCGCCCCCCCGTCCCATGACGCCCCCTCCCCTGCGACACAAACCTCCCAGCCGGCACAATGTAAAAAAAAAAATGCTAGAGGCACCCCTAGTATTTGCCTACTCTGCCTAATGGCAGAGCCAGCGCTGCTTACAGCTTTTATATATGTACATATTCTACAGGGGGTCATTGAGACTATGTCAAAAGTAACAAGCTTGCTTATATTTGTGTAGCCCTGGCGAATTTTGATGCATGGGAAATGCTTTAACATCACCATTTCTACCATTTTATATTTTAGGGATTCTAATCTTGTACTTAGAGCCCCCTCTAGTGACATGTTCTAATATGACACTTATTGTTGTGAGTTATATTCAGCAGGGCCTTACTGATTAATAAGTGATAGGTTAAAAAATCAGATCTCACTCTAGTTAATATTGCTTGGTGGAGGGTTGTTCCCTGGGTCTTTTATCACAGGGTGTTGCAGGAGCATCATCCTACCTCCACCATCCTGGTGGAGGGTCTTCCTAAGGGAATTTATGAGTGTTATTTTTTATGTGTAGATCACCTTAGTGTGTGAGAGTGAGTAATGCAGATTATACAGTATATTTGGGTAGCAATACACCCCACCAGAAGATTAGTGGCCTAGGCTAGGGGACCTACGTGTATTCCTACCAAAAGGAGGTTACACAGTTAGGGTTCATCAGTGGTAGGCTTAGGGACCAGGAATTAGTGTAATGGAAGAAGGAATCCCTGTGGAGGGCCATCCAGCAAATTGGGGGCACCCAGAACCCTTCTAGGATCCACATTTGTGCTGAAACAATACTGGTAACTATGTGATTGTGCATTAGCTGCATTCAATTTTACCTCTCACTATGTGTTCTGCTCACTATGTCATTGAACTATATCTCTCTACTATGCCTTTTACCAGCTACTGTTATAATAAATGTGTGTCTGTTTTAAGCAAGAACCACTGGTGCCCTATCTTATTGATATTAGTTCTAACACACCACATTTACTAATATATATGTTTTATGCCTACTCTAATGTGTAAGCTGGGCCTTCGTCCCTTAGATTCTCAAATAACCTGGGTATATGTGTAAAATGTTGCTATGAACAGCTTTAGTACATACCGTTAACTATAGAGCTACATTTGCTAATATATTGTAGGATTACCATAGCAGCAAGTACTAAAATTCTCTCTTTGACACAGACAATGTTCTTTTTCCTTTGTCCAAATGAAATAAAAAATGCAGCATCATTCACTGTAGATGAATTAGTAGTATACATAAAAAAGGAGATCTCGGGCACATCCAAGCTGAAGGTAACTGACTTTATTTGGTGTAATGCATGTGGTCAGTAAGAGCACAAAAAGTTTTTACGCACTTTTATGTTCACTGTCCATGGTGTGAGGATCACTTTCTCCTGGTTCTTCTCTGACAGATAGTGCAGAGATGCTCCTACCAGTACCTGTGTAGGACTCAGACTGAAATCACTATTGTATATAATAAGTAGTGTACTAGTATTAAGTAGTGCATGATTTTAAAATAATTGAAAGCAAGTTTTTATATCACTCATTTTGCAAAGAAAGAAAATTAAATAGCACCTTGAGTAAAAGTTATATGCTAAAATATCCCCTCCAGAGTAAACACATGACAGTCCTTTACTGTAATCTACAGGATATTGACATGGTTAGTGTCAGTATTCTTTGGCTCTTTGAAACAATATTTGTCTTATACAGCTAATGCAGATATCATAAATATTATTATACCCTGATATATTACAACTTACTAAAATTTCTTATAAAATTAGTTGTACTTTTCTCTAGCATTCCCAATCCTGTAAGACATGAAGTGTAAGCAGAATATTCCCCCTACATTAGATGTAAGAATACTTTGTTCAGGAATAGATAGCAAGTGACCTTGTTTTTGAGTGGTTCTGCATTTCTCTCTTAGAGTATATGTAATTCATTCATACGTGCCTCCATACTGTCATGCATTCATGTTGTTAAGAACACAAAACTGTTCTACTACTGGGAACATTGATAATGGAACCTCACCTTGACATATCACTCCTTCCCAAGCCCTGTTCATAGATCATAGATTTCATCTCAGTTTACAGTATATGAACTACCATTTATTCTACTATCAATTGTTTTATTTATATAAAGGTTACTTCTTTATATTCAAACAAAATCTAGTCCTTCGTGAAAAGCTACAATAAATCCTAGCTAGTTCAGAATTACAGAGCTTGATTAAAAATCAAATGTTCACAAAAATACAGAGTCAAGGAAATATATTCAAGTGTTACAATTTCCATAGAGTGAACAAAAGGGAATCAGCAGAAGGTTTACTGTGGGAAACAGAGATTCTAACATAACTTGCTGTGATTTCAGCAGCTGAAACACTATTAAGCATATGCTAACATTTGAACTAAGTTTTAACCAAAATTACAACTAACTTTTAATCAGGATTGGAAGGTTTTTAAGTGGCAGATGCCTAATTGGCTGGGATGGTGGGTAATCAGTCTTTATTACAAAACCCTGCAGATAAGTATGTGCAGAACGAATGAGAGAAGTGATATTTTTAACGATGAATCCAACATATAAGAATTCATGTTATTTTATCCAAATTCATTGCATTTTAAGGGTTTCATAGTTAGCATTTTAATATATATGTATCTATATGGGGATTATAGGACTTTTGTTCTGTCTTGGGAACAACTTTCCAGTTCTAAACTAATGTAAACATACAATAAATGATATGAATGCAAAAAGTGGTCAAATAAGATTTTAACCTCTAAGGGGGTTATTCATCAAAGTCCGAATTCGCCTTGCATAGAGACTCTGCGTCTGTTCACATCAATACGATTAGGATGTCGCAAATTCACTTCCTCTTATTCATGAAGCAGCGGACAGCGTCAGACATCATCACATGTGTAGTGCGGCATAGTCAGTCGCACTGTAGTAGGGATGAGAAGTCATGCAGAGTGAGGAGAACTCCTCTAGTAAAGGGCAGTGACGTCAGAATCGTCATATCCCATTAACTATATATAAGTGAAATATACTTATTTTTATATGTCACCTTGTGCCTAGTTCACGTTTAATAGTAAACTAATTTAATTGCAGTTTACATTGTTAGTTTTGAATGAATAGTTGCCTTACGCAACATTGGAGCCCTGCCATCAATTTTCCACTCTTTTGTGGTGAAGGCAAACATGTGAATTTGGAGCAGTATGCACTGCAGAATCCACCCTTTTGACAGCCTCCGTTGCATGCTGAATAACCGAATTACCTGTGCACGCTCATACAAATTGATGCGAAGAGCTCCATAAGTCCGCGACTGGAGTGTTAGAACTAGTCGCGAATTTGTCACATTGCAGAGATTGTTGAATAAGTGGAGTCGGAGAAGTTGCGAATGGACGTGAATACGGGCATATACACGACTGTTCAGACTTTGATGAATAACCCCCTAAGCGAGAAGCAAATGAAACTGTTCTCTAATATGCACCCACCCCCATTTGTCCATAATAGCTACTCAGTGATTGTCTACTGACCTGGATAACCATTGGCTGATGTTTATATGGAAGCCAAATGATCAATAATTGACATCAACATTTTAAAGAGACAGAAATGGGTGTGGTTCCCATCTCCTGAATATTATAGGCTAAATTCTAGACAGTATAGGCCAGCGCTGGTGAACCACTCAGACTCACCTCTGTGGACACATGTGCCATCACCACCGATGTGCTGACCATTATCCTAAGTCCTCCCAGGGAGTGAGCGCTCCTTCAGTATAGGCCACAGAAACAATCTGACAGTTTTAAGGATGGATCCGCAGCCTACCCTGAAGGAGCGCTTGCTCACAGGGAGGATATAAGTAGGATAGCTGCGGCCAGAGTTCTGCCCCAATGTAGGGGTAGCAAAACTACTAGCCTAACCCGATCTCCACTACTTTTAGGAATTTTAGTGGGGAGCTGAAATATTGCAGGTGTGGGCTGCTTAGATCTGATTTACACATTGATTTACTTTGGTGGATAAAGTGAAAAAGATAAAATGTAATTAAATTATCTCTATTTAAAAGCAAACACCTGTAACAGGTGTAAAATGCAGAGATTATTGGTTACTTTGAAGGGTAGAGTTGCCAAAACATCCCTTTTAAAAAAAGTCTCTGATTAAGCGCTGAGGTGTGAAGCTCTTGAGACAGTTTGTTCATGCTACTTCCTGTATTAATGACTTCAATATGAAGAGGAAAAAGTGTGGACTTTTACCTAATCCACCTTGCTGATTGTTTTGGATTTCACTGAACACGTACGGAGCGGTATGGCGATTCATGCACATGGAATTGCAGATGAAGCTACCTCCATATTCCGAGAATATTTTGGGCCTAGAGCCAACTTTTGTTTGTTTTTTGGTTAAGGGATCCATTTAAAGCTGGACCTGTAGATAAAAGCTTGCTTACATTTTCCGCCAATTGCTTATTCTCACACTCATTCTGCTTCTCATTTTGTCTAGTGACTCAGGTACTGAATTATTTGAATTTATTTTACTGCATACTTTTAAAGGTCACAGGTTTTGGTCCTGACTTAATCATGAAGATGAGTTACTATTGCTGAACATAAATGTAATTATACAAGTTGTTTCCACAACATAACTTTTGAAGAAAAACATTACTTGTTGTAGATATAATAGGGTTGGAGCTGAGAAACTCTTTACCATGGCACATGTGAACCTAAATCAAGTTAGGTTACATGAAGACAAATGTTTAACTTTTAAAGATGCACTTGGGCTCATATTTCATCATTAGTAAGAATCATACTCAACATACTGGCCTGTTACTGCTTACTGGGAAGTTATTCCCATTAGGCAAAGCATTAAAAGGCCTTAAAGCAGTGATGTTTAACCTTTGTCTCTAATTGTTGCATAACTATATCTCCCCCATGTTATCTGTGCAATACTATTAGTTATGCTATAATGACCAGAATATAATTTGGAGAAAGTTGGTGGTATATCTATTAGCATGTCCACTGCTTATGAATTTGAAGTTTAATAATAATACATTCCCTCTATAATTCATAACTATCTCAGTTTGCTAACCTATGCAACAAAGCACTGTACATGAGATGTAGAATTTGACACTAACAGATAAGTTCTGATTGTGATTGCAAAAACTTTCCTAATAAACACTTCTATTTTTGCCTTTTGCCCAAGACTCATTCTGTTTATTTATGTTGTAAAAGACTTTGTAATACTCATTGGGTTGGCCTCCTTGATTTTTTTCATTTTGTATTTAGTCCTTACCTTTTCACTGAAATAATGGGTAAATGGGTAAGATAGATTATGATAAGTACCAGATGGCTAGTAAGAAGAAAATATTTTGCTGCTGGATTACTGGGTATCATCCTATAAACCCAGGCCAGGAGGACTTCCAAAATAATAAATACTACATCATCACTGTAAATATTCATCAATACAGGAGCAGCTTCTGTTTTAGCTGTAGTTTGGTTTTGATACCATGAGTACGATGTTGTAAATACCTGAAATAGTGGGTGTAAACATCTGAAGCAACAGCCTGGTTCAATTAACTAACAACTGTTTTCAAATACAGTTTACAATATCTTCCACCATTCCAAGAAGAGTATGCTGCAAGTATACCATGTAGCTCTACTTAGTTCTAAATGCATTACCTGCTACACATCTTTAGGAGACTGTCCTTGGATTTGGGGCACATTTATTTCTGTCAATCTGTCCTTTCTAAGAGCACTGCTGAATACTAGCAAAACCAAATGTTAAACATGCATTTTAATGTAAAATGGAATTAATGTTCCTCACAGCTGTCAGTCAAACTCACTGCACATCTGCTTTCTTTACACCACTGACTTAATTATGGTTTTTCCTTGAGAGATTCCCAAAGACAAGGTCTAGACAAGGTTATAGTAGTGCTGCTTGGGTTAAATATTTAATAATCTGTAAAATGAAAAATATATTTCATTTAAAAAATAATCCTCATGCTTGTTTGGGAAATATTATTCTAAAGTTATTGCAGGTCAAAGCTATTTTTCTGGAGAAAGTATGTAAATTGGCTCCTGTGCCCTTTGCTTTATGAGATTTTGCTATTGGTTTTCTATCAGTTGTGGGGCTATTGTAGATAGTCCTTGTAGTGAAGTATTTTCTTTGGCTGTATTGGGGCTACTAATAACTATTCTGTAGGAATATTTAAACTGCTGTGCAAAGGTAACTTTCTTTTTTACATTTTGTCAAAAGTATAGATTGACTAAGTATAAAACATTTCTTTACTACTTGATTAGAATTTTCTATTACCTTTTTTTCAATTATTTATAAATATTAACATAAAACCATGGACATCCATACATAAATACTGTAGATGAATTTCTCCCCAAAACATGTTTGATGTTTAATGGTTCCCGACATTTACTATATTACCTAATCATTATCTAATTTTGGCAGAATAATGGTCTGGTTCCATAATTATAACAATGGGCAACCTTTGACCAAATGTATTCTCTCATACAGTTAATAATTCTTCCATGAATGACACCTAGGAAAAGGGATCTAGTTAGTTTAATGACTTTAATGACTTATCTCCTTCAGGCCTAGGATCGCACACAAATTTGACTTAAACTTTCTCCACTAACCCATCAGGACTATTCTGGACTGGATATTGTTCAAAAAAGGTTATTCTTTAGTCTTTTCTCATATTCACATTGATCCTTAAGGATGACATGTTGCCCTATGTGGCACAATCAATCAATGTTTGCTTTCTATATCATCAATACCAGTCCCTCCCATTTCCTCCTGATGGTATAGTACAATGCCTATTGCATGCCAACAAGTACTTAGAATTTCCTATTATTTATGTCGGGGATTTAAATTTGAAAACTGGAAAAAGGAAGCGCAAAAAAATAGGCACCAATAGTGCCTTATCTATTTATATTTGTTATTGGATGCTACCTACTCCCCCAGGTATTTCAGACCACTAAGTATCACTTAGTAGTATTACTCTAGGTATCAAATACTTTACCTATGGTGTTTACACAATGGCTTAATAATACTTCTATTTATAAAGAAACAGCTAAATATATTCCCCAAAATGTGAATGTAAATAGAGGCTCTGATACATAGCAACTGTCATACTTAAAGGTACCTTATGAAAAAACACCTCCTAGAGAACATTTGTCTCAAACTGAAAGGGATCTTCATTATGTGGAGGCAGCTTCATTTTTAACACCCATAGAACAGAGCTACTGGGAGAATGTGATAAATTTCAGGTTACTTAAGCTAAACATTCAGTATTTTATATCAATAGGGTGAAAAATTTGGAACCTATGAGAAGTCCTAAAACTTTCTGCATTCAGCACAGTTAATTTCACTGATCCAACTACTCTATATTCTACCCCTAGCCTGAATTTGCATAAATAAATTTTTTTTTTAGCGTATAATTATCTAGAGTGACAGGGATGTCCAATCTTGCCTGATCTTATTACCTTGGTTGTATAACTCTTTGAATAGGTTTAACATACAATTTAACGGCTAGATCGCTGGTTATGTTGAGGAACATATTGCATCCTATGCTGATGACATTCAGGTTATAGCAAACCCCAGCCCTTCACTTTGATCACTCTTAGATACTATGAGCCAGTTTGGCTTATACTTTGGATTGCATATAAACTAGGGTAAATCCTACATTTTTTCAGGTAGAGTCCAGCTATGCCTTATGTTCAAATTCTAAAGAATCAATCAGTATAGATTTTTTATTAAATATTTGGACATTCACATTTTTAATCACGCATTTCATAGCACATATCTGATCAAAGGAGAAATCTGCAATGTCTATTTCACAGTCTTGACAATTTTCTCCACTCCCTACCTCTAAAAATTGTTTTGGAAGCCTCAACTCTTTCTTATCTACCTTTATATGGAATAGAGAAAAACACAAACTAGCCCTACAACTCTTCAAAAAACCAAACAGACAGGGGGTCAAATTCCATGGGACAAATAATTGTATTGCAGCAACCCAACCCAGGGAAAACTCCAGAGATTCAGGGGTTTATTCACTAAAGTGAGAATTCAACTGTCAAATTCTCAAACAGCGGATTCTATTAGCAAATCCGCGACCACAACAATTTCCCTATTGTAAAGTTGCGACCTCAATAAATTTTTAAAATTATGACTGTGACAATTTTCCCATAATAAAGTCGTGGCTGTGGCAATATTCTCATTATAAAGACACAACTGCAACAGTAATAGTCTATTTCAACTGTCAGATGTATCTAAACAGAAGAGGTTGGAACTCAGACAGAGGCAGGATAAGCAAAAGGGAGGAACATGCACACTGAACAATAAGCTGAGGTGCGTACACTGGGGGTAAAATAACATTTGCTAACATAAAGGCTAAAGGAACCACTTAAAAAGACACCCCAAAATGGAAACACACACACTCAAAGGTCAATTTAAAGTGCAAAAAAAGGTACATGTTTATTGAACAAACCAAAGTATTACACAGCAAAACAATAAAAACAATTAAAAAAAGGATAAAAATCCTGGGCGACTCCTCCTTACAACCAGAGGGAGCCCATTATAAAGCTAAATTTTGCATGCTCCATGACTAAATCGTTTTTAAATAATAATGAAATTCTGGCAATGCACAAAGGTGTTGGATGTTGATATTTACCAAACCAATTAGGATAGAAGGAGACAGGCGTTATATCAGTAAAGCAGGGAGAGCACTGGATGTAGGGGAAACCGAACACGTTTCATTCACTAAGGAGTGAACTTCCTCATGTGGCTGTGAGGATGGAGCATGCTTAATTTAGCTTTTATAATGGGCTCTCTCTGGTTGTAAGGGGTCACCCAGGATTTTTATCCTTCAGACAGAGGCAGGACACAGGTATCTGCTGGAAAGCAAGGCACAGGTATCCACCGGAAAGCAAGACACAGGTATATGCTGGAAAGCAGGAAGCAGGAAAGCACAAAGAAACAGGCTAGGATCAGGCTAAGAACATATTCAGAAGTACTCTCTGGGCAGGTGAAACAAGAACAATACCAAGACCTATAACAGGTTATCACAGACTGATCTATCCAAGCTTAAATAGGAAAGCTCAGAGGGAGGAGTCACATTAGAAGAAACACCTGTGGAGGCAAGAACAGCTGTGATGCACAGAACAGATCCCAGAAACCAAACAACACAGGAAAACCAAAAGGCAGAATGTAATTTGACATCACATTGCAGTGGTAGAGAAAAGGGCTAGAAAGGTAGAGGACATGAGTTCAAACCATACCGGAGACAGAAATAGGAGAGAGATCCTGATAGGAAGTTTTTGGCTGCTGTTACTTGGCAATCTGGCTTGATTTGGATTGAACATGCTCCTCCCTGAGACTTGTGGAATTGGGTATTAACTACAGGACTCCACTATCCATGGTAATTTATGTCATTTCTGAAAATTTTCAGTCTCTTTTCATCCTGCCATATAAAATATGGGCTCTATTATATGACTGGATTAAATACTCTGCCTGCACTATTTTGGGACAATCCTAAATTCCCACACTTTCTTTTGACATCAACAAAGTTTGGAAACAAAAAAATATATTAGTTCTGGGTAACATAATGCATAGCTGCTCTCAAACTGTTTTACTTAAAGTTTACACGCACATGTTGGTGTATGTACTTATTGATTTCAGCATGCTGAATGTGCTTAATCCCTCTAAGTTAAATAGTCTGACCTAGAAACTGTATTCCAAATGGCTCTCAAAACCGGTTTCTATAAATTTGTCTCCATCCTTTTCAACTGGATTCTACTAAAAAAAAAAAATTCAAAGAAAACTAATATGCAAAGGATTGCAAGCTTTTGTAGCCTTCAATGTCAGATACTGAAAATCTTTCCAAACCAAAGTTATCCCCAAATGTTAGAAATTACTTTTCAGAAATTGTAACCTTACACAAATCTTATACTAAAGGCAGGATTACATACGTGTGTACAGAGGTGGCTCTGGCCCTATTGGCGCCCCAACCATCCCACGTCACCCCCATCCCGTGCCGCCCTCCCTCCCTGCCCCGCGCAGCCCCCACTCACCTCCAACACCGCCGTCCAGCCGCGGCTCAACTTTACAGCTCATCTGCCAATTGGGAGATTTAAAGTTGAGCCGTGGCTGCAGTAACCTCCCAGCCAACTGGCACAATGTAAAAAAAAAAAAAAAAATGCTAGGGGAGCCCCCTGGGCAGGCGGCGCCCCTAGCATTTGCCTACTCTGCCTAATTACAGAGCCGGCACTGCGTGTGTAGGAATGTGATACAGAAACAGGGACCTTTCTTCATATGACTTGGAACTATTGTGTTATTTAAACATTTTGAGGGAAATTTCATTGTAAGTTGGGTAATTTTTCTGTTCCCTGCAAAACTGAAATATGCCTACTGGGTCTCCTGTCTAGTCAACACAAACAACTGCTCAGTCACTAATGAGTAATAGAACTGATGTAGAAATAGACTTCTTAGCAAAATTACTCCTTCAAGCTATTTGACTTCATCATAAACAACATACACAAACTGCCTCTATAACTTCACCTACCACACAACTTATTCATAGATACTCTACATCTTATCCACTTTTTTCAAAAAAAGGAAAAAAAAAACATCCAAATCTTATGGATATTTTTTAACAAGATAAAAAAAAAAACGTCCCCAATCCACCCTGGAAAATTTGCTGATCCTTTATGATCAACGCTGTGTTCTCTGGCAACACCAGATTTCCTATCACTCAGGCTTCCTAGTAAATCATAAGTTTGCTATCACCAGAAATGTCCAAATTGGTCGCGTATTCGCCACATCGCAGAGTTTGGTCAATACACGAATACTGTGAAGTGGCTAACAAACGTGAATTCAGACCATGAAATGACTTTTCGTTCTATAGTTAATAACCATATAAATGTTTTGAAATGGAAAATCATGGCAATAATATATAGAACTAGTCATTAAATTATGGTTTTTAGGTTTCAATCTTAAGTGTGCCTTTTTAAGATGAGCATTAAAAAATATATATCTATATACATATATTCCTCCTCAATTGACTGCACTTTTTGACAGACTAAAGAAGGCCCTAGTTACCGGATCGAAACATCACACAAAAACAATAAAATATGATGTAAGAGAAGATAATGTTGCAATGTATGCTTAAATGGGGAGGAATATATAATATATGTGTAAGAGACATATACTTATTAAGCCTTTGGAGCATGGAGTGCGGCTCTGTTGGGAGGTATATTCATTCTAAATTATACAAAACTTTAAAAATTTAGTCAACAATGCTTTCATGCCAGAGTTCAAAAGAAACTGAAATGTGATTGTTGTGAATTAAATATCAATTGACCAAATGGCCAAGTTAAAAATACAGTACATTTCCATAAATCTTTATGCTAAATCATATTACAAAATCAATGAAGCAAGAAATCAATTTTTGGAATCACTATTGCTGGGTGTACTAATTAAGTTAAGAACAACATGGATTATCGTATTAACTATTCATGTAGCCATATCCATTTTATTATTAATATATTATCATTTAAAAGGCCTTGTAGCTTGCAATTAAATTATCAAAAGAAAAAAAAAAATTCATTGTGAATAACGTTTTACATTTTGTTGTCTCATGTTAGATAGGAAAAATGACAGAAAACAGCTAGTCAAGGTCTTTTTCATTTTATTCCTTACAAAAAGAAGAGACTATGTTATAATTAAAGATTTCAGGAAATTCTGTTTTGAGGGGGATGTATCATTCCTCTCTGAGCAATTACTGTTCTTACTGAAAAAAAAAACAAGGGATTTAACATTCCTTGAATATTTTCATTAAAAATGAATTTGAAGTTTAAATTCATACAACAATACTATGGGGTAATTCAGGAATGATCGAAGTACCCTTGCAAAGCTTCTCATCATTTCGCCGAGACGGGTACGCGCTCACTGGTCTCCTGCACTCGGAGATCAGCAAACGCTTTAAAGGTACTTCGGCGAGGTGAGGCGAATCGAGTGGTTGCGAGGTGAGCCAAAGTACCTTTAAAGCGTTTGCTGATCTCCGCGTGCAGGAGATCAGTGAGCATGTACCCGTCTCGACGAAGTGATGAGAAGCTTTGCAAGGGTACTTCAATCATTCCTGAATTACCCCCTATGTCTGCAGTAGACATACTTAGCTGTTGGCATGTGGCATCGCAGTCTATGTAGAAATGAGATATGACTAAAAATCTTAAAAGTGCCACTGGAATGAATTAAAAAATAAACCACTGCCCTCCCAAATACCTGATGTTTGTGCAACCTCCAGCAGTGTAGAGGGCAGACTCCCAGGAAGTACAGATTCAGTTACAAACAAAATTCAAGCCAAAATGTCCACCTATACCCTTAGTGCTTACCCCATTCTCACTCCTACTGTTATTCAGGTAGCTGGGTCGCATACCTATTTGTGAGGAATGTAGCAGTGACCCAATGCCCCGTGTGCCATAATTCTAATGTCTCATGACCATTCAGTAATGTTACTACAAATGTCCAAAAAAATGAAATTCTACTCATAAAGAAAGCAAAGGCCATTTTGAGATCTCTAAAACCCTTGTAGGTGACATTTGGTACAGGTTAGTTGTTGTTGTTTTTTTTTTTAAATAGTTGTATATCTATTAACTTGCTATTGTGAGCTTAATTTCATTATTTTGGTTTACATACAAATGTTTTGCACTAAAAACTGACTGCTTTCCATTGGTATACATAAAGATGGGTGGGCCCTTGTGTAAGATCTGCACCAGGCCTGTCCACCCCCTACATACCCCCGACCTACCCCAACTGCAGACCAGAAAAATACAGTAAGCAAAAGAATTCAGGGGGGTGGGAGGTGCTAGGATTCAAAGCAGCAAGAGTGGCTATTGGGGAAGCAGTTGGGCAAAGGCAGCCAGAACCACCCTATTGGTACATCCCTGCTGGGTTCAATATGATATTTATAGTAGAATTTACTAGAAACTGACAATGGAATTCCTATTAACTATGGGCTATAAATTATACTGTAATGTTATGAAATGCTTTTATTTTTTTCTTCCTAAGTGGCTGTATTGAAAAGCAGCATGGCATGGCAAGCACGCAGACAAATAACTGTGGCTGGAAAAAAACGGAATAAAAGAAAGAATAATATTATTCCAAGCAGTGAAGGAATGCAGTGAAATTTGAAGCTGCAGTCACAATAAATACAAGTAAAGTCAATCATGGGATAAATGATAGGATGCCCTATATTATGTACAGTGAAGGAAATAATTATTTGATCCCTTGCTGATTTTGTAAGTTTGCCCACTGACAAATAAATGAACAGTTTATCATTTTAAGGGTAGGATAATTTTAACATTGAGAGATAGAGTATCCAAAATAAAATCCAGAAAAACACATTGTATAAATTATATAAATTTATTTATATTTTACAGTGAGAAAAAAAGTATTTGATCCCCTACTAACCTTTAAGATTTCTGGCTCCTCAGAGCAGTTAGATGCTCCTAATCAACTTGTTACCTGCATTGAAGATAGCTGTTTTTAAATAGTCACCTTTATAAAAGTCTCCTGTCCATAGACTCAATTAGTCAAACTTAACCTCTACAACATGGGCAAGACCAAAGAGCTTTCTAAGAATATCAGGGACAAGATTCTAGACTTGCACAAAGCTGGAATGGGCTACAAAACCATAAGTAATAAGTTGGGTGAGAAGGAGACAACTATTGGTGTAATAGTAAGAAAATGGAAGAAATACAAAATGAATGGCAATCAACATCAGTCTGGGGTACCATGCAAAATCTCACCTCTGGTGTATCCTTAATCATGAGGAAGGTGTGAGATCAGCCTAAAACTACATGGGGGAACATGTTAATGATCTCAAGGCAGCTGGGATCACAATCACCAAGAAAACCATTGGTAACACATTACACTGTAATGATTTAAAATTCTGCAGTGCCCATAAGGTCCCCCTGCTCAAGAAAGAATATGTGCAGACCTGTCTGAAGTTTGTCAAGGAAAACCTGGATAATTCTGTGAGTGATTGGGAGAAGGTTCTGTGGTCAGATGAGACAGAAATTGACCTCTTTGGCATTAATTCAACTCGCCGTGTTTGGAGGAAGAGAAATGCTGCCTATGACCCAAAGACACTGTCCCAACTGTCAAGCATGGAGGTGGAAACATTATGTTTTGGTGGTGTTTCTCTGCTAAGGGCACAGGACTACTTCACTGCATCAATGGGATCATGAATGAAGCCATGTACTATAAAATCCTGAGTGACAACCTCCTTCCCGCCACCAGGACATTAAAAATGGGTCATGGTTGGGTATTCCAGCAAGACAATGACCCAAAACATACAGCCAAGGCAACAAAGGAGTGGCTCAAAAAGAAGCACATTAAAGGAACAGTTCAGCCCAATTAATAAAAGTAATGTGTGTTGTAAATGCATAATACATTTTTTCCTAATATAATTAGTCAGTCTTTTATGTAAGCAAAGGAAGTAATTGTTCCATCTGTATAGCAGTACACAGCTCTTCTGTGTTTACTTCCTA
>WMED01006373.1:0-18534 GCA_019650415.1 Pipa parva | reverse complement strand
ACTTTTATAATTTGATAAGCGCATCCCTCCACACCAAAACGTTGTTTGGTTAATATTTCTTGTTACAAACAATTGTAAGGGGCCAATCCCAGGATTTAAACCAGAATCGCTGTGTTCAGAGGTATTGAGCTTTTCCACTAGGCCATAGAGTAATAAAAATAATTTGCTATTCTAGTAATTACCATCCTAGGGACTTCACTACCCTCCAGACTGATCTAATGTAGAGCTGGGATTACCTAATTACTTCCATAGGGGAATAATTGGGTTTAAAACCATAACTAAGCTTTGCACTTTTGCTGGTTATGGTTTACAGGGACATTCAATAGGCTGTCCCTGAGTGCAGAAGACAGCTGTAACAACAGAATATTCACACAAAACCACACAATTATCTTTTCTTAGCAGCCTAGCCCCTTCATGTGATTTTGTTCTGGTGCAGTGACTGCCTAAGAAGTTTAAGAATGAGGCATGGTCTATTGCTAAGGAATGCTTTTCACTGTAAGTGGGTTTAGAGCTGGGGGGGGGGGGTTATACCTAATTACTTCCATAGGGAAATAATTGAGTTTTAAACTATAACCGCACTGTTGCTGGTTATGGTTTATATAGCTGCCTTAGTGGCTTCTTTGCTCGATATTATCGAGTGATGACGATAATTGGTATGATTTTTGCAAAATCATTGGATCATCGATAACACCCGATAATTGTAATAATCGTACCGATTTCAACTTTTCTCAATATCATCACTCAACACTAATCATTTCAGCTCAGTAGTGGTGAAAGTTGTTTTTTATGGCAATTTTTAGGTGGAAAACACTGATTTATGTGTTCTGCAATTCTTATTTGTATTTGAGTCTAAGGCAAAAGTTATTAACATTGAAAAGTCCGATCTTGGCTTTTTGAGTTTATCCCACAAGATCTTGAGTTGATCCTGCAAGATTATCGCTCAAGTTTTTCGATGGAAAGGTAGCCATACTACTGATGTAAAGTTTGTTTGGAACTGACATTGGAACATTTGTCTGGAACTGACTACATTTTAGGATCTCAATTTTCAGAATACCCAGAAAGCCCTCTGGCTGACTAGCACTCAAAGGTAAAGTCAAGGTTAAGGAGGGAATTCACGATAGTCCGAAGTGAGGTGCAGAGTGTTTGCCTCACTTCGGACTGACTGATCTGCGCTTGCTGATGTTTTTCACACGGACATCAGCAAGCGCATTAAAGGGATTCCAGTCTCTGTGAGGCAACTCTTTTACTCTCGCCAAGACTGGAATCCCTTTAAAATGCTCACTGATGTCCGCGTGCAGGACATCAGCGAGCGCATATCAGTCAGTCCGAAGTGAGGCGAACACACCGCACCTCACTTCGGACTATTGTTAATTCCCCCCTAAGTCTCTTCAAAAAATGAATTAAAACATTTCAGGTGGATGTACAACAAGATATGTACCAGATACATTTAATAACTAGGACATTATTAATTAACAATAAAGTAGTAATTTATGTAGTGGCCATGACTGATTATGGTTTAAGTAGGGTAGGCAATAGAACAAGGAGCTCAGAAGCATACAAACGTAATCTTTAGTTGCAAAGTAAATTGTAAATTTTTGTGTCTGTTAAAAAAAGGAAAATATGACTAATGAGGTACAACAACATACTTGCCAGTAACTACTAACATTTTAGTTGGACATATTAGATGCACATAAAAATGTATTAAATGTGAAGATATGTAGATTATTGTTTATGTAGGTATAGATTTAGCAAGGTAGTTACATCCCATGGTGCTTTAAAACTTTTAATATATCAAGATATTTTTTTATTTATTTCATATACAAAAGCTACATGACATGTGACTTATGATATAATGCTTTCAGTTTTGCAAATGAGTTTAATAATAGGCAGAACAATGCAAATCATGATTTTCTTATCCACTAATATAAAAAAAAAACCAATGTAATTAGGACACATGGGGAAGCCTCTGTTATTTATTAAATCAGTAATTTAAAAAAATATGGTAATTAATTGTTTCAACTAGTATCTAGATCCAGATAAAATAAAGAAGGTGGAAAATTGTTGCATAACAAATATTTATTTATATGCGTTTCTAAATATATATACAAAAGCAGCTCCAAATTGTACTATTAAAATAAGAATTTGGCAAACAAGTTCATCAGAGTTGTTACCAGCTCATTATGAAAAAGTATATTTTGCAAACTCTCTATGTAGCCCAAATATATTTTTAGTGACTTGTTTTCTGTAACTAAACATCTTGAAAGATGACAATTTTGGATTCTGAAAAACAATTTTGTACCCATGCACAACTGTATTTCTAAATATGATAATGATGCATCTAATGCTGTATCAACAGGAAATATACTTTTTTTCCTCTGTACAAGCAGGTAATGCAGATTTAGTAACCTTCTCAATAACTTCGGAGAGAGCAAATTGCTAATTGATTGTATATACATTCTTAAGATTGTTATTGATTGTCCATAGCTTGTAAGTAATGGGAAAATACTGCAAACTAAAGATATATTGATTCTATTTAATTTAATTTATTTATTTATTTTCATGGTATGGGGGAATCAAGCTTCATTTTAGTTTTTCTTTTATCTGAAAGTCTATTAAACTGATTTCTTAAGTCAAAACAAACGTGAAGCCTGACATTTGGAATAGGTGACTGCTATTCAAATAAATTCTATAAACCATAACAGTATCATATCTTGAAAAATGAGTAGCTAGCCTAATGCAAAAGGTTGTTTTTTTTTTATTATTTTCAAAATTCATATACATTTACTGTATGTTGCTGTTTATAGCATATTCATATACACAATAAAATAAAAAGATATATTTTGATGAGTGCCCCATTTATTCATAAATCAACATGCCATGGAAATGGAAAAGTATACAGAACGAGAAATAGAAAACTTTAATTAAACAGACAGCCATCATGCAAGATACTTTACTCAGACAATTCTGTTGTGAACAAAGAAACCTTTATAAGAAAAAAACACCCCCGTTGATCAAGATACAACCCACAAGATGACTAGTCAGAAAATGGAAGGAAGTTTAGTCTGTATTGGGGGATAGAAAGTGGATGCGTATAAAGAGCAAACCAAATTGAATTTTCTAATATATCAGATCTATCTGACCAATGTCCATTAAAGGGGAACCAGCGCTCAAACCCTAAAACTGATAGCTATAGCACTCACATAAGATTAGATTCCCAATGCCCGCTTAAAAACTACCAGCAACATTGAATGTATCTACTGGGTAGTGCTGGAACATAAGCAATCGCTCCTTGGCACCTGTTGCTTTTAGATAGAGTGGGTGGCTATTTTTATTATGTTTATTATACATTATTTCTATGACTAACATATTTTGGCAGGTAGCTGAACTGTCAATAAACAACCCCAGTTAAAAACTGACAATTTGTAGTGAACAAGTTGTATAGAAAGAGTTTGTATCTATGCTTGTGATAGAAACATTTTTGTAATGATTTAGTCATCTCTTTAAATATAATAAATAATTTTCATACTTAGGACATTTTTGTATTTTGCTTATAGACAGACTTTCCTGTGACATTTCAATTATGCTGAATGTTTTTGAGCTCCACCTAGGAGTACATATCAAAATGTATGGTAATTGTTTTCAGTTCACCTGTCCTGACTGCATAAAACCATTATTTCTGTGGAGACTAAACTCTAATGTATTTAGTTCTTAATCTAAGTTGCTGTTTGTTTTTCTGTTGTAATTATTTGACTGGTATCTAGTATTAAAAGTTTCAAATATTGGTGACTATCGTAGAGTTGTATTTGTTGTTTCTGTTTCACTGGCCTAACTCTTCTCATACCAGTAGTCAAAATGAGGGTCTGCCATTGGACCATGACTGGTGAGTGCACTAGATAACTTTTTAGTCCAAAGAGAAGGTCAGATTATTCACTGCTGACAAGTTCATCTGGTAGTACCCTTAAATAAATGTACTGACAGCTCATCATACCCTGCTGAAGAATAAGAAGAATAGTGCAATGAAGGTCAATTTCTCATCTAAGAAACCAAGCATTTAGAATCAAGATTTATGACAATGACAAGTCTAGTAAGGGCTTCTGTTTGGAGGTTAAAGTGGGCCTTTCAGGCCCACTTAAAAGTCTGTTTTTAAGAAGCAGGGAGTTGTCTTAGCTGAAGGCTAGAAACAGAAAAAACGTGGCAGCGAGCAAATATGTAGATCCAATATAATGTGGGTGCAGCTAAGGTTAATACATAAATGGAAAAAGAAGGAAAAGAAAACCTTATTGTGCAGCGCACACCTAAATTAATAATGATGGGTAGTAACCAATAGAATATTAAAGGGTAAATAATCAAAGTTTAGGTGTACGCTGCACAATAAGGTTTTCTTTTCCTTCTTTTTCCACTTAGCTGAAGGCTAGAAGCATTCAACTAAGACTGCAGTAATACAAGCAAACTACCTGCTTATTTTCTGCTCTGATGCCCAACTTGAATCTCAGGTTGGAGGGGGTTAAAAGGTTGATTGACATCAAAGTTCCACCAATCAGATCTCTTAAATCACGACCCACAGGGATCTGATTGGAGGAGCTTTAATGTCAATCATCATTTTAGCCCTGCCCCCTCCTATTTGAGATTCAAGTCGGACATCAGAGCAGAAAAGAAACAGGGAGTTTGCTTGTGTTACTGCAGTCTTTGCTGAATGCTTCCATCTGTGTAGCAGTATACAGCTCCTTCTGTGTTTACTTCCTGGTTGGATTATTTTGCAACTGACACAACGGTGTCTCAGAAAGGTCAAAATTAATGGTTAATTAATTACCATAGACAGTTACAATACTTACAGCTAATGGTGTATGCTATCAGTAGCAAGTGCTGATATTGAGTATGAGAGAGAGACCAAATCCATATAAAAAGAAAGTCAATGTTTCAGCCCTTTCTTTAAAAATTGCTTTTGCTTGGTTAATGAAAATAAAGAAGAATAAGAACCTATATAGTGCACTTAATGTTTTATTAGAAAAATGTGAAAAAAATGGATATAAATAGCGCAAGAAAAAATCATTTAAAAACAGTTGATCCTAAAATTAGGACAGCAAATAGCAAAGGATAATATAATATTGATAATGAACATTAATTGGTAGGCAGAAAGTAAAAGCAGGAAAGTATAAGCTTAACTAAGCCATATATATATATATATATATATACACACGTATATTGCTCCATTAATGATAGTCACAGTCAGATGATAAATTAAGAAGTACCAGTCACAGTCCCAAGTCTGTGTCTTAACACGTTATAAAGAACAGGCCGAGGTAGCTGTGCAGTGAAATTGTACAGTGGTAAATTCAGTGCAGGCCTGGCTAGGACGGAAGCGATGTGCTGGGTTGTCGGCTGGATACAGTCCTCTGCTAAAGAAGTGGGGAACGCCGAACGCATTTTGCCTGTGTGGGGTACAGGCTTTCTCAAGTAGCTTTTGCTGGGTTAACTACACCTTTCAGAGTTAAAAAAAAATATGTGGATGACAGCTTAAAGTTTCTGATTGGTTATTTATCATTATCCAGCCTGTCAATCAATTCCTTAACTCAACATTCCAAACTAAACTGCTGAACAGGAAGTGGCTGAGAGAGGGAAGGAGCTTCAGTACCAAACTGGCCCTAAATTGAAAAAGGGTAGAAATAAATAAATAATTTATGACAAAAAGCATTTATTTAACAGTGCCAGACAGACAGCAAATAACTGTTGGTGCCTAAACTGCTCTTTTAAAAACAGACTTTTAAGTGGACCTGACAGGTCCACTTTTATAGTTGTTTGAAATGAAACTCCTTTTAGAGAAACCAGGTTTCAGAGAATAGAAACAATTGAAGAACTTATAGGGCCCAATCTGTGGGTCCAGTTTTAACCTTGAGGACTGGATACCACTTTAATAACTAATGAGAGCAACTATAGATGTCTGTCTCAGTCTAATATGAATAAAGTATGAAGATGGTTTTAAACAATTGTTTCATTGTACAGTTCATTATTAATATTGAGAATAATTTGCTGGTGGGGTGAGAGATCAGCACTAAGAGCCTTAATCCCTAAATATTTGGGTAAAAGTCTTTTTTTTTTTAATTTGCCCCAAGCTAGTAAATTAAAACTAAACTAACTAATTATTTGCCTTTCATGGCTTATTTTTATACCCTGGATGGGTTTATTGACATCCAAGCTGTTGAATCTTCGTTTTTTTTCCCTAAATATATTCCAAAGGAAGGTCACTAATAACTTGACAACTATAATGCATTGGTCTATTAAAAAAAACTCTGTGTAAGAGGTTTGCCTTCTTTGCACTTTTTTGTCTTATATAGCCTTAGGTCTTTTTTCATATAAACCCTAATGCAGAAACATGTCTTATTTACTATAAAACTGTCAGAAGAACGAGTACTAGACACTGAAAACAAATTAGAAAAGAAGTGAGATAAAATGGCACTCATGCTACTACCACTACTACTACTAATATTTTTTAAAAGAGTAGGTAGGGGAAAAAAATAAGATAATAGAAGTAATTGAATGGAATGCCTGTGATTTAGATTATAGCTCAATTCTAAAAGAAGTATTATCACTGACTGAGATAGAAAACAAAAAAAACAGCAGCACCTAAAGCGCACAGGTACATTATGAATACTAGTAAATAAACATCCCACTCAGAAAAGGGTCTTTTATTCTAGGGGTTTCTCAAGATAAGTCTTTTGACTTTTATTTAGATAAGGTGAGGGTATTATTAATATCTTGACACCTTAATGGTGAACTGTTTATCTTTTACTGAATAAAGAAGTTAAAAGGATACCCCTATTGATAAAAGTAAACCTTTTTAACAGTTTGAGGTCACATCAACAAAATGTCAGTGGATACAGATGGACACATGACCTCAACATCTTAATAAGAACATCTAAAGATTTTCAAAATGTCCTCGTTAATATGGCAGTGGTAAAATCTTTCTATTCTGTCCCTGAGAGGTGCAGATCTCTATGTAAAAGGTTCAGAAGAGAGTCTTTAGCAGTTATATGTGAGAGCTATGCTTGGAAATACCTTGGTAGAAATTAATGCAATGGTGCAACATCAGGTATGATTGTATTTTATCAGGTATTATTGTAAATGAACAAAGCTTTACATTTTACATTGAACACACAGGTTTGGCAGGCGAGTTACATGTATTATTTACAGGAATATGTAGCGCAGCCAACTGAATCTAAATATATTTCTGTAAAATAGCTGGACTTGTTAGTGTTTAAATCGTCAAACCCACGTCATGTTATGCAAGTTATATTAATAAAATTCTCAAGGACATAATGAGATTGCACCCTTTTGCTTTCTATAAAGGTCATACTGAAGTGTCACATGGTACAATGGTTGCCAGAACAAAACATTTGATTCAATTCTATTGTGCCACCACAACCTTTAAATAATATATAGAAATGCATTATCCTTAAAAGTAACTGCACAATGTAATGGCACTGTAACAAACAGACAAATATTTCACTATAGTTCATAGCTGTATGCAATGATTGATGAATAAATCAATGTATATAATACTTCATATCAAAAGTATTTTGTAGAACTTGTAATGTATATGTATCTATCATCAACTTCCACAACACTATGCCAGTTTATATAATGTGGTTAGAAACATATGTGTAATCATAACATTAATACTTGATTACATTTTTTATTTTTTACAATTGTGTGTCCCCTATTGTATTTTCCTTTTTGAAATGTTTTCTAAACTCTATATAGTTTCCATTTTATATTATTATATTATAACATTTGTTTATCAAACTGCAGTGTGTTTCCATTATCACCCCCTCTTACTGGTGAGTAGCGCTCATTAAAATTTGTTCCTACTCACACCTCGAATCCCTCCAAAACAAACCTGCGAATTAGTAGTTCGTGTTTTAAGGGTATAATTCAATCTCAGCTACAGCTTATGACACTATTTAAGGGCGAAATTTATTAAAATCGTAAATATTACCGAAATTGCGATATCGAACGATTTTTACTGATATTGCGATATAGATAGTATTGATATCGTGATATCAATATCAAGATATCACATTTTCCAGCAATATCATGGATTTTTGCCACTGAAATCAATGTTTTAAACATTTGGTTCGAATTTTGATATCGCAATATTGATATTATTGATATTGCGATATCGATATTATTGATATAGCGATATCGTTAAACTTGCAATATCGGCAATATCAATATCGCCATATTGGTAAAAATCATTCAATATCACGATTTACCATTTTAATACATTTCACCCAATGAATCTGTAAATGTGTAATCCATTAACCTATCTGATTTTAGCCTGGATATTTAAGCAAATCTGTATATTAGATGTTCGCTTTTACTAGTAGCTCACTAATTCACTGATCTAATCAAAGATCCACAGGTGAACAGACTAATCTCTGCAGATCTCCATCGCTATTGTGACCACTAAAGCGAGTCTGCACATTAGCAGCTAGCGTTCTTATACAAACTTTACAAGTTTAATACACAGTAGATCTTTAGCCTAATTACTTTGTAAATGTAATTATTCAGTTCACCTGCTATTTTAATTTACTTCATTCAATCTACAGCTCTGCATGAAAGCAGATCGGTAGCAATAAAAACTGAATTTAATATTTGAATTATATCCAACAATGAACTGAATTTGAACAGACTAATTCCAATAAATCTAGTGAAATCATTACTTTAGTAAAAAAAATATTTTCCTTAGGCAGAACTCTGGCCTAATTTACTAATACTGGTAATACAAATATAATAACACAAGGATACTTCCCTTTAAGTGCTAGGTTGCTGTTGACACAAGAGGTTGGAGGTCCCTGCCCTGTAGAGCTTACAATCTAAATGGGAGGAAGACTTACATACACAGACAGAAGAGTAATAATGATGTGCTGAAACACTGGTCAATAAATACATATAACTAGGTCAATAAATACAGATATTAAGCATGAAAAATTTACATAAAATTGAGATAAATATTGAGATAAAAATCATTGTTAGTACTCTGAAAGATAAGACTTGGTTTTAAATGTGCAGAGGGAATGTTCCTGGGGAAGATAAAGGGGTATAGAATTCCAGATGTGAGGGGCAGAGAGAGAAAAGGGTTTAAGATGAGAAAGGGCAGTATTGGTGTGTGGCATGCAAAGCTGGTTGCTTTGAGAGGAGCGCAGTTGACATTGAGGAATTTACAGGTATACAAGTGAGGAAATGTAGGGGGGTAGCAGAGTGAAGTTCCTTAAATGTCAAAAGAAGAACAGTGTAAGTGATTTGTTTACTTACGGGGAGCTGGGGAGCAGAGAGAGATTGGGAGAAAGGCAGTCCCCTCTGGTGAGAGAGAAATATGGCAGCAGAATTTAGAATGAACTGAAGTGGGGAGAGGTAGGAAGCTGGAAGGCTAGATAGAAGAACATTGCAGTAGTTCAAGTTGGATAGGACGAGAGTATGCATGAGGGTGATACCAGTGGAGCAAAGGAGAAAGGGTGGATCTTGGCAATATTGCAAAGGAAAAATCAACAGGATTTAGCAGTGGAAGAGATGTGTTTAGAGAAGGAAAGAGCAGAGTCAAAAGTCAATCCAAGGCAATGAACAGAGGTAGGTCCAGGTTTAGGTGAAATTATAATCAATTCTATTTTAGACAGATTTAATTTGAGCTGGCGCTTAGCCATCCACAAGGAGTTTGCCAAAAGACAGCTGGAAATTTTAGACTGTAATTCAGGTATTAGTACAGGAGCGAATAAGTAAATCAGCATACTAGTGATACTGAAGACCAAATGAATTGATGATATAACCCAGGGAAAGAGGGTAAAGGGTAAACAGGAGGGGGCCAAGGACAGAGCCTTGGGACATCCCCCACCCTAAGTGGGACAGGAGAAGGGGTTTCATTAACATGGTAGACCAAAAAAGGAATGGACAGAAAGATAGGAAGTAAGCCAAGAAGCAACTTGATTATGGACCCCACTCATAGGAAGAACTTGAATAAGAAGGGAGTGATCGACAGTGTCAAATGCAGAGGATAGGTGTAGGAGAATTAGAACAGGAAAGTGACCCTTGGCTTTGGCAACCTGGAGATCATTTGCAAGTTTACAAAGAGTGGTCTCTGTTGAGTACCCTGACCTAAAACCAGACTGCAGAGGGTCCAGGAGATGATGCACATGCAGATATTTTGTAAGGCAGGTACAGGCAAGACATTTTAGAAGTTTAGAAGCCAGAGGCAAGAGAGAGAGAGAGGACTGTAATTAGCAAGGCATGTAGAGACCAGTGTAGCGTTTTTAAGGATGGGTGTAATACAGGCCTGTTTAAACAAAGAAGGAAAAGTTCCAGAGGGCAGGGAAGAGTTGAACAGATGTGTTAGGGCAGGCATGAAGACAAAATCACGGCACTTAATTAAAGAGGAAGGCATGGGGTCAAGCAAGCATGTAGTGAGATGGGAGGAAAAGAGAAGTTGCAAAACTTCAGACTGGGTAGCAGGAGAAAAAGAATTCAGAAACTCAGATGTAGGTAGAATAATGTCTGTGTCATGAGGAGGAAAAGCAATCTATTGGATGCTATCAATTTTATTTCTAAAGAAGTCGGTAAAATCTTGTGGGGAGTGTGGGGGTTTGCACGCCTGAGGGCAGGGGACGTAGAAGGGAGTTGAAAATGGAGAACAGACAACAGGCATTTGATTTATTCTGGTTCATGAGAGTTCTGTAATAGGATTGTGTGGCTTGGGAGAAAGAGGAGTTAAGGCATGAGAACAGAAACATATAATGCAGAAAGTCTTCCTGGGAATGGGATTTCCTTCTCATATGTTCTGCACAATGCATGCAGGATCTAATAAAATGCATGTCTGCACTCAGCCAGGGGCAATGATTATTAAAACAAATAGGTTTAGGCTGCAGGGGGGTAAATGAGTCAGTAGTAGTAGATGTTTAAATCTTTTTAAAGGGGGTGCTATAATGTATGCCCATGCTCAAATGCTAATCTGTAAACATGTACCTTACATATTCTCTTTCTCTGAGGCTGATTTTTCATCTTTACCGCATCAGAAAAATTTACTTTTTTTACCTATGAAAACACCAATCTGCACAACTACGTGAACACATGCAAATTTGCAGCAAACATATGCAGTTTTCATTTGCAAAATCTCCAAATTTAGCTGTGAAAAATGACTGTAATTTCCGGCAAAATAAAATTGTTGCGCATTTCTCTTAATAAATATGCCCCAAAATTTTCTACATTTTTACTTATTTTTTACAATGGGTTATAATTCTTCTATTCAGTTTCTCAGTTTAAGGGGGTTATTCACTAAGGTGCAAATTCGACTATTGAATTCTCAAACAGTGGATTTCCATAGCAAATCCGTGACCGTGACAATTTCCTCATTGTAAAGTCGCGACTACGACAATTTTTAATGCTGTGACTGCAACAACTTTCCATAGTAAAGTTGTGACTGTGACAATATCCTCATTATAAAGACATGACTGTGACAGTAGCAGTCTATTGCGACTGTCTTTAGCTGGCAAATTCACACCTATACGCAACAATTGGGACTATAGTGAATAACCCCCACATTGTCGCTCCATGCTAACCATCTGATCTTATGCACACTTAATATTTACTTTTTTCCTGATTCCCACCTTCTAACCTTTACCATCTCATTTAGTTTCCTTCTCTTCCACCAATCTTATCATGCTTCCGTCCCTTTCAGTTTCTTATTTTTATTTGCCATTTCTCCCTTTCCCTCTTTTCTGCTCTCCTAATCATACATATATGCTAATATTTATTTTCCTCCAATAATTTTCTACCTCTTTTCTTTTAACCCCTTTATACATAAACAACAAGTTGCTGCTTCCATCACATCTTATTACCAGGTGTCTTTGCATTAGAAATCCCATATTCTAGAACCCAAAGGATATTTGGGGGCGCATTTACTAAAGTTGAACAGGCTTTTTGACTGGGAAATGCAGGAGATACAGCCACAGATTGTATTTAACAATATCTCTGTTTTCCCCTATTTACTAAGCTGGTCAAAAAGCATTTTATCCCCCAAAAGAATTCTCCACCCTCAGGCTGGTGAAAAACCATTATTCCCTGTGGAGTTGGTTCAATTTTTTATCCCAAGTCCAAAATATATTCCCATCGAATAGAGACATCAATATGGATCTGTAATGGAAGGAACCCTCATAGAATAGCATTTCAAAGTGTGCCCCTGTTAACCGATCGATAACAATTTATTTTGATGGGGAAACATTATTATTAATCCTTTGTAAATAAGGGAAATCAAAAAATACAGGGAAACAAAAATAGCCAGTGAAATCAATCAATATGGTCAAACTGTGAAGACTTTTTTTTACTTAAACCCCATAGAACTGGGCAATAAAGTTTTTAAAATGCCCTTTTCAAACAGATTGTTTGGGAGGACTTGTTTAGTTTTCTCACTACATATCTGGCAAACATTGCAATAGAAGGGTTTATTGATAGTCATACATATGTGATAAAGCACCATGCGGAGTAGGATTTTTACCTCTTTGGATCATATTGACAAAACTTCTTTAATATTTAATATAGAGTGTGCTGATACTCAGGGGTAATTGAGGAAAGTCCGAACTTTCCTGGTGGTCCTTCGATTCATTTCACAGAGACTGGTACGCACTCGCTTCTCTCCTGCACGCAGAGATCAGCAAAGGTATTAAAGGTATTCCAGTCTCGCGAGGCGACTCGAGTGGTCGCAAGGTGAGGCAAAGTACCTTTAAAGCGTTCGCTGATCTCCGCGTGCAGGAGAGAAGGGAGCGCGTACCAGTATCTGCGAAGTGAATCGAAGGATCGCCAGGTAAGTTCGGACTTTCCTCAATTACCACCTCAGAGTGAACAGTTGTTATATAACACGCTTGCCAAATAATGAATTATCTCATCCATTAAACACATTTTTTAAATTTTATTTTCACATCTCATTACTAATACACTAGCTAGTAGATTTAAAAAAAAAATGTAAAACACCACAACAGTTGTTTGCATCAGAGAACTACGGTCCATGTTTTCCTGCCCCAGTGACAGTATGGTATTTGAGCAGTAAGCTCCTCTGAAGATTGCTGAGCCTCTTTAGTGCTATCGTTTGTTTGCTAGCATTCCAGTATGAACTCCCATAGAGGCCAGTTTTTTACATTTGACAGAGATATGGCCCCTGTAATGTTGTTCCCAGTGTGCACATTGATGAAATTGAGTGCACTGCATGAATGTTCAACCCTTTCTTCCAAACATTACCCTTGCAAAAAATAGAAGAAAAAGAGAAAAAAGTTACAAGAAACTTGTTTCTTTGGCAAAAAAAACAAAACCTTTTACATAATGTACTTGATCTAGGTTAACATTCGTCCTAGAAAATAATATATAACTAAGTATAAATTAAGGCCAAAGTAGTATTAAAGTAATCATTAAACCAATATTTGTAATATTATATTGTTTAAAATAAATAATTTACTATCAGGTGGTTTGATTTTACTGGGGGGATTCTCACTATGGCAGCATGTGCTGCTTGATTGCAGTAGGATCCATTGGTTTTGGGGAGTGTTCCCTTGTACTTTAAATTCAAACCTGGAATCAGTCAGTATTGATACCTAAGGCATCATTATGATCAAAACAGGGTATTACCATGAGGATTGGCTGGTGAATTTTCCTTTAATTCTATTTAAATACATTCTGAAATAGAAATTTTTTCTTTTTATGAAGATAAATGCAAATAATGCACTTTGCTTCAAAGATTTAATGAGAGTTAGAATAATTTGTATGTGTGTATAAATTTATTTATAAAGCGCCACAAATTTATGCAGTGCTGTACAACTTAGCAATACAAATATAATACAGACAAGGGAAAAAAGCATTAAAATGTAGATAAAGTTATTGACCAAACTATACATATATATTATATTTATAATGTAGAAACATAAACTTAAACATTAAAAAGTAAAACAGATTTTGTGTTTTTGAGTTATCACCTCTTAATCCTTCAGCCTTTCTGTTTCTGCATTAATATGTACTTGCAGTTCCTGTATAGTGCCCAGAAGTCACCTCCCCCTAATGAGGTCACACAATGACTCATTCTGCTAGAGCATGTTTAGTAATCTGATACTTTCCTTTCACTGCACAAGCCCTGCACCATTGAATTCCAACCAGACATTGTCTGTTTTTAAGACAGAGAATGTGATAGTGGAGGGGGTGTGGCCTCACTGTCTACAGGAAGGAGAAATATTTTACAGAGGGATAACAAGTGCTGCAGAGTGAAAAGGTGAGTGAGGATTTCATTAATCGTTTTTCCACTTTACAATACTTTAATGGGGCAACCTTTATAAATAGGGTTTACTTACACTTTAAACAATACGAATAAAATATCTCAAGGTTACATCACTTTAAGTGACCTGTGTCAACCATAACTTTAGGTTGACACAAGAGGTTGGAGCTCCTTTTCCTGTAGAGCTTACAATCTATGTGGGAGAAATACTTACATACACAGATAGAAGGACAAAAAAATAAACGTGGAGATGGGAGTGAGAAAGGCAAGGATTAGAATGTATCATAAAAGACCACTGAAATAGCTGTTTGCAAAAAAAAAATGCAGATGTAGTTTATAGCATTTAGACAATATTATTTTGCAAAATACAGGAATGATTTATAACTAAAAGTTTCTAATTAGCTTTCCCCAAACCTTATTAACTTGAACAGAAGGAAAGGTTATGTAACGGAAGTAAAAAATACCTATTCATTCACCCTATTTAAGACAAACAGAAATAGTAAAAAGAAATAAACAAGTGAAATTGCCGCATTAGACCTACCACTGAACGTTATTTAGATGTTACTGAATGTTACTTCATGCATTTAAAACTTCATATATTTGAAAACAACTCTGAAAACCCAGAATCAAAAAAGTAACAATATTGCATAATACAGACATGTATATTTGAGGATACCAATCCACCAACTAATAGATATTATATATTTAGATGAACACTGCCATTATCATTCTTATCTTTACGAATACATTTCAATGGAAGTATTCAGAGGTGTGTCTTTGGCAATAATACAATATCCATAATAAAAGAGAACTAACATTCAGGGCCGGGCCAAGGGATAGGCAGGGTAGATAGCCACCTAAGGCAATGCTGGGGGGATGGACAATATCTTGGTTTTGCCTACCCCTCCTCTTCCCTGTTCCTACGTACCTCTTCTGTGGACCGGCTCTGTCTATTGTAGTGCTTAGCACTACAGTGTTCCTCTCTCCCTCCCCAGCAATGATTTTAGCTTCCTGTGAAAAGTTTGCAGGAAGTTAAACATAGCATTTTGGAGTAGGAAGGGGGTTGTTGGGAAAGCACAGTATGGGAGGGGTTTGTGGAGGCAGGAAGCAGTGTGGGGGTAGCAGAAATGTGGGAGGGGGTTGTGGGGAGAGCACAGTATGGGAGGAGGATTGTGGGGACAGCATAGTATCATAGGGGGTTTTGGGGGCAGTACAGTATGAGAAATGGTGAGGTTGTGTGGCAGTGCAATATGGTGAATAGGAGGGAGTGTTGTGAGTCAGTGCAGTATGGGGAATGAGAGGTGTTGTGGGACAGCACAGTATCTGGAAAGTGAAGGTTGGGGCACCACAATATAGAGAAAGGGTGGGTGAGAAAATTTCAGAGCTACACACTACCTTGTACCACTTTACCTGATGTGCAGTATTTCACTATATGGGGGTTCTGCTGCACTGTATTGGACACAATGGAGGGGAGACTGCTGGGGGAGCACATTTTGGCATTGTCACCTGTGGCACAATTAAACCTTGTCCTGGCCCTGCTAACATCAGTTTAACAGTGTGGCGGCTTCGTGGTTAGCACTGCTGTCCTTCAATGCTGGGTCCTGGGTTCAATTCCACCCTGGAATTCATCTGCATGGAATTTGTATGTTCTCCCTGTTCTTGCATGGGTTATCTTCCACAATCCAAACACATACATCTGTGTCTGAACAGGGAAATTAGATTGTAAGTTCCATGGATCAGAGACTGTAGTAAATAATAAAGCTCTGCGTAATATATCAGCAATATAAAAAATACAATAAACATCACTTAATTCTCCACTTTTCAATAATGTCTTTTGGTTGCAAAACATCTATATTTTTAATCCAGCATGCTTTCCATTGGAGCAGAATTTTTTTCATAGGTCCCCCTCCCAAATGGCTTTCTCACTACTTTAAGTATTAGCCACTTTAATTGTGTGACCTGATGAGATTCCTGAGGTGTTGTAGTACTGGATGTGTTTGACTTGTTCTATTGTTTCAGAAGGAAAAACATTCACCTCTAATGTCACAAAAAAGAATACAATATTAATTAATTCTGTAATTGTAACACAATAAAGGTTATTTACTTACTGGAATGTGCAACTTGTAAAAAAAAAACAATACAGTATGTTGGCTGTACTACAACAAAACTGAAAGAATGTGCTCGAGATCATCTTAATGATCAGCTTAACAATGATAAGTCTTCCCCTATAGGGTTATAAGGTAGAGGAATAGAATCTGCACACACACGCAGGAAGGTATAGAACCTTATTAAACCATCAGTGTAGGTTAACAAGCAGCAACATTTTGAGGGGTACAATCCGCCCTTCATCAGGTTTGATGTGTGCAGATTCCATTCGTCTTCCTTGTTGCCAGTTTTGTGATGTGTGCTCAGCATCTAAGAATCTCGCACCACTTTATAACATACTGGTGTGCACTTCCACACAGTGTTAGGAACTTCCCTGATAGGGTGACATTTTCATATATGTAAATAATAATGCTGATAGCAGTAGATTGCTTGTGAAGGCCACTGAAATAAATGTCCCTTCTGCTAGGTGTGGGGTGCACTTTGATTAATCAGAGAGAAGCTTTTTGGATTTTCACCCTTAGAACAAGGATTACTTATGACATTAATTCTAAATGGGATCTGTTTTGTTATATTTAAAGTGGACCTATCAGCTTGTAATTGTGCAGCCAAAGTAAATTAAATTAATTAATTAGCTAAATATTAATGTAGATTTGATTAAATAAAAAAAAAGAATGTTATAAAGTAGGTCTTATTGTCAAGTACTCCCGATTTTCCGATCTGGAAGCCGCCATTTTGGTTAGGACCTGCCACTCCAAATCTATTTCCATGCCCCCAAATACTCTTGGTTCCTATCTCTCTGTCAAATCTCGCGTATACGCACTATATGAAATCGGCCTGATTGCACTACATTTATAAGGGAGAAATTTACTGAAGTCAAAAAAGAGATTATTGGGGGAATCGATAAAATTCAGTTGAATTATTTTTCCCTCTCATCCATTTGTTATATTTAACTTTATTTGTTATCCCTCATTTGTTATATCTGATTTTATTGTGTTTTTGTACTTCCCCTTTAAATAATTCCTTTTCAAAAATCCCTTTAAAATCCATTTAAATGTTTGTTGAACAACATTTCACTGAATCGCATCTCACTGATCGTAGTAGTGATTTTAAATAGATTGTGCTTCCATGTGTTTTTCATTGCCTATGATTAAGGGGTGAATACCCTGAAACGTATAAGGCTTTATGTCTAGTGTAATTATTCTATTTTTGACCTCTCTCTGCTTTTTGTTTTTAAATAATTTTTCATGATACAGATATTGCATTTTAAGGAGTGCAGTATTTAGATGAGAGCAGTTTTTGCTTTTTTTCTATTCACTATTGACGAGACGGAGTACTCATTACCAGCAGCCTGAATGAAGGCATGCTGGGAATACAAACATTGCAGGCATCTAGGAGCAGGCACTTGTATAATGGTATCAGTTGGTGAGTGTAGAATAGAATCTTTTCGTTTTAATTTGTAGTATTTGTTAGTTTTATAATTTTTAATACTGCCTCTGCGTTCCTTTATCCACTCCTTAATTTGACTGGATTTATCACCCACAAAAACTTGACCTCATATACAACATTGTGGGTATGATAAGAAGCATAGTGTTTACGTTTAATCAGGCTAGGAGATAGCAGATGGTTCACTGATTCTCCAGGAATGATAGAGCAGCAACAGATACAAGACACAAAGGAAAGTACCCACTTTATTACAAAGCAAGGTTTTTCTTTTACCTGTGGCTGTGATATCATTAGGACATATTGTTTTCTTTAGCATCCTGCCCCTTTTATAACTAGACCTAGGGAATGTTGTGAAAAAAACAACCAAATTCTTTCTCCCCTTGTAATAAGAGCCAATATCTTCTAACTATGTTTTCAATTCCTTTAATGTTATTGTTATAGAGGCTGATAAATGGAAGATGTTTTCTTTTTTTTTTTTCCAGAAACAAGGATGTTCTAGGTAAAGCTTTGATTTCTAAAGCTGTTTTTTCTGCACCATGTTTTTTCCAATAGACCCTCTATTAACCTCTGCGTTAACTTTTTAGCTATTTTATCATACTCTGCTTAATCTGAAATGATTCACGTTACCCTTTGTAGGGATTTACTCACTTGCTGCGGTAAGTTTTTGTCCATAAATCAATTCCAATGGG
>WMED01006372.1:0-18534 GCA_019650415.1 Pipa parva | reverse complement strand
AAAAATGTTCTAAATAAAGAAATTCGTTTACACCTACCATGGAGTGCTGGAGTCAATATGACAAATTATATAGAGTTTTCACTTTTCCTATTTTGGGGTTATGTATTCTACTATATTAAGTAATTTTTGGCATTTTACATAGGACTAATGATTAAGAACATTTGTGTATGACATGCATGGAAAACATTGTGCTGGCTGATGAACAGATTACATTTAACAAATAAATTGTGTATCAAATATCACAGATTTCTAAAATTATCTTTTTAATTTAACAGTTATATCTCAATCTTCCATTCACTATAAGCTAAATTAAAAAAAAATATTTTCAAACAAAATTATTCAAAATCCTTTCCTGGGAAATGTGGAGTAAGAGCATTGGAAATAATGCAGGCCTTGTAATTCATGCACCATCTGTCAGCAACACACAAAGCTATGTGATTGACAATTTAAGATCCCTGGCTTGGCTTAGGATTGCCTAGAATGTGTGCTGTAGACATAAAAGCCACTTTATGCAAGTCTATTAGGAAAAAACAGAAAATAACACACCAGATCTACTAAAAAGAACATCATTAATACTGTATGTAAACCAGTAATAGGACATGTTTATATAGTGGTCCCCAGCAAAATAGTACTGGTACTGGATTGCACAAATGAAATACAATTTTTGTGCTGAAATATATTTAAACTTATTGGTTTATATAAGCAATAAATTATGTTTCTACCCAAACAGAATCAGTTTTAACATAAGCTTCCTAAACAAACTGTATGGATCTTGAATAAGCGGTATGTTTATGCGAAGTCTGTTTTTTTTTT
The DNA here is from genome assembly GCA_019650415.1 of Pipa parva. Lineage (NCBI taxonomy): Eukaryota > Metazoa > Chordata > Amphibia > Anura > Pipidae > Pipa > Pipa parva. Next base: position 17,721 of record WMED01006372.1, on the reverse strand, counting down.
TTTAAAAACAACCATAAAGATAATTTATTCCAGCTATCCAGATACTCAGGATGTTTCAACCACCTAAATGCCCTGGGGTTTCAATTAAGCAAACCTTTGCAGCCCCTCCTCAGGGAACAATGCAGATCCACCCTATTTATGAATGTAAGCAGTAAATATGGAAGAAGGTATCCAAAGATATGACCCAGAAACATTGATTTTGGGTAAAATTTAAAGTTGTAGGAAGTGACTAAATTAGGCACAGCACATGAACACATTTTACCCAAGGATATACTATGTATAACTCATCAACACCACTTGGATATTATGTAGTTCTACAGACACCAGTTGAACCAATCAAAAAAAGGCCTAATCTCGTGATTAAAGATATTGTAGATAAATCTACCCAACTAAAAGGTTGTCTGTTGTATAAACTGAAAAATACTTACCGGTAAATGACAACCACAAAGCAAATATAGACTCCAATACACATCACTAGATGTTTCTATTTAATACCAAAGTGTTAAATGTGCATGTTTTATGGGTACTTTTATACATTTATTGTATAAAATGGAGAATGTAGGAAAATGAAGATCCAGGCCCCTAAAAACAGTTATATATACTATGGCTAACAGATGACATAACCCCAAATCATATTATGGAACAATTACTACTTATCCTTCTATTTAACTCCTATAGACTCATTGTTAAATGATGGGAGTCCCCTCCAATCAGCAAGTTTCCATAGACAGGGAACAGATTAAAAAGTGTGGTAAACAAAAGTCAACAGGCTGAAAGAGAGGAAAGGGTGTTGATAATAAAGGGAATGAGAAAGAGTAGGTGAAAAAAAAAAAAAAAAAGATGTGAGATTAAACAGAAGGTCAGAAAATATAAAAGTTTATGTCTAAGAGAAATACTGGTAGAGGGAAGACACTAGAACAGAGATTTAAAAAAACAAAACAAAAAACCACTAGTATTGAATAAGCTTCATACAACCACTTTATTCAAGATTCTGTTTGTGTCATGCCATATTTAACCTAATGATGTAAGAAATGGCCAGCTCAAATGCAGCACAGGATGTTAATTAAAATAATGTAATATGGAACCGAGAGAAGTCCACTCATTTTGACCGAAGACTACTTGTTCCATATGTGTAACCATAGGAAATCTTGTTTTGATTCAAAGAATATTTTATTTAGTGCAATGCAGTAGAAAAAGGCAGCACTACCAGCTAGCTTACCATGAAGAAGTATTTTCACTTAAAGAAGCAGATTTTTTTTTGTCAGTTATTGAATTAACTGAAATGTTGATTCAGTTTTGTATTTAAAACAGAAAATTGTGGAGCAATTTCCAAATTACTCCAAAACTGACAGATTTTGTTGCAAAAATAGAAATAGTAAAAACACAATAAAAACTATATTCCATGTAAACAATAGTTTACAAAAAAATAATAATTGTAATTTACCAACTGAAAAGGCAATTACCATTCTGTTGCCCAGTTTCACTTTTTTCACTGCTGTTGGATCATACATCACCAATAATGAATGTCTCATTACAAATCCTTTACTACCTACAATAAAGACTCTGCACTGAAGAATTAACTGTTTTCTTCTCAAAGGCAGTGCAGATTAGCTATAGAAAAGTCTTTTTCTCATTTAACCTTACGGCTTACGGTATTACTAATGCATTGGTTTTCTTTGCTTTGGTTAAACAACTGTCTATTTATAATTTTAAGTGCAGTCTTTTATTAGGGATAACTCTTGGGTGCACCTTACTAGCCCAACAGGTAGGTATGCAGTTAAAAAATAGTTGGGACTTCAAACCAATAAAGCCTGAAGCCAGAGCCCTAAATCAAAAAGAGCCTATGAATTCACTTTCTTGTGAGATCATACCCATAAAGTCCAATATACATTTTTTACAAAATGGAGAGAAGCCTCTACAAACAGAAAAACAAGTGTGATATTTACCTTGAGCACATTTGACACAGGGATCTTAAGGACAAGGCAGGCATGTCATTTAAAACGGAATTATAACAAAGTAGAAGAAAGGACAATACTTCAAACCTTCAAAAGAAAACACAAAATGTTACCCGTCATAGTTCTGATTACTGAAATTAGTAATAGAAGAAAATATATTTCAAACCTGTAAACATTTCATAAAGAAAAACCATTTCCAATCTAATCAGACTTAATTAGAGTTCTTATAGATTTAATGTTTCAGGCACTGAAAACATGCACATCTACAGTAGCTCAACATAAGTGAGGAAACAAATGCATCATATAAAAAGGTATGCAGAGTAATATTCAAATCTGAGATTCTGTTTATTGCACATTAAGGGGGTAATTCCCCATTGTGCGAAGAGAGGTCCGGATCCTTCGGCTCCTTTCGCACATGGTGTTATGCGCTCGCTGATGTCCTGCACGCGGACATCAGCGAACGCTTTAAAGGGATTCCAGTCTCGGCGAGACCAAAAGAGTTGCCTCACCGAGACTGTAATCCCTTTAAAGCGCTCGCTGATGTCCGCATGCTTGACATCAGCGAGCGCATAACACCATGTGCAAAGTGAGGCGAAGGATCCGGACCTCACTTCGCACAATGGTGAATTACCCCCTAAGTCCTCCTATGAACATGCAGTCTTCATGGTTCAAATACCTTTATTTTAGAACAATACATGATAATGACAGAGCACAGACACAAACTGACAAAGCTCTTTGATGTTTTAGGTGTCATTTCCAGCAATAATGCACAATTATTCAAGCATTAGAATATTTGTGCACAAATCTAGACATCAGCAATGAACTTTAAACTTCTAGTAAGTTCTGATATAGAATTTAAAATTAACAAGGCCAAGATGTAATAATATCTGTAATGTTTCCATTAAATCCTCAAAAAAGTATCCATAAAAAACACACATTTGAATTATTTAAGCTCTGTTATAGCATTCTGTTTACATTATTTTAGGTCATCCTTAACCTTTTCTGGTACTCTATATTCTACACAGTTAAGAGTGAAATGGTAGATAACACACTTTATTTCCAAGCATTCTTGAAAGACAAGTCAGTAATAACAAGCTTAATGGTTTGTTTTGGTTCTCTGGGTTAGGAATTTGATGTTCAGTTTACCTAGAATCTTGATCAGTTTCTGAGTCATTTTAATCAGATGTGATTTAAAATATACATATTCAATACATGTCCATGACTAAGCAAACAGATGGATAACTGCTTGAATCATTTTAAATTTGTTGGTGCTCCTGACCCTTTTAATTGGGAAATACCAGATAATTCTATATAAAAAACAAATGAATATGATTATACTCTGCTGAACACAGTATCTGACTATAAATCTGTGCAGTGTGTACTATATCCGGGTAGGAGTATGTTATTTAATTATTTGTGGCATTTATTCAGCCCCAATGACATTTCACTTGAGTCTTTATCTCTGAAAAAGCATTCAGATCACCTGTCATTTTCCTACACAATCATATACACAAAACTAGGGCCAATATGCTAAAACTCCTATTAACTTTACAGTATGTTTTTGGATATATAGAGGAAACCAGAGTACCCAGAGCAAACCTATTCCCAAGTTCCGGGAGGACACAAACTCTATTCCTTTGTGGAACTGAACTCAGAAAGCCAGGACAACAAAACTAACCACTAAGCCTGCCAATACTACAAAATACAGTAATTATGGGCACTGGTTACTTTAAATACTATAGTAATGTAAAAATTGGCCATGAAATAGAATAAAACTCCCAAATACCTAACTTCAAAGGAAAGAGAAGGCTTTTTTAATTGTTTCCTTCTGAAAGGGAAAACACATACATGGCCTGATGACTCCATTATGTGCAAGTTTCAAGAAATGCTTTATCACAAACCAAGAAAATGTCATGAAGCTGATCTAAACAGCCCGCAGATAGAGCATTTGGGAAAAAAAAATTGGAAAAAAATCATTGCTGAAATAGTAAACAGATGTTATTATGGAATCATGTCCCGTTTTCTAGGTCATGTTTTTGTCATGCCAATCTTTCTACAAAGATGCTTAATGGGGTGGTAGGGTTGGATTAATGAGAAAGTATTTCTCTAAACCTAAAAACTGTATGGTTCACAAGGGCTTATTCAGAATTTGACTAACATCTGCTGGGAAGGCATGTAGCTACATAGATATTAATAATAACAATGAGAATGGGTTATGAGACTAACAGTTGTCATGTTAGCAGCCGTACAGTTATGTTAAATTAACAGCCATCTTCATCCTGAATTTTAAAGCCTTTTACAAGGCAATTGCAGTTCACCTGTTCTGGGCAGTTAATGTTTCCCTTTGGGGGTGTGGGCCGCTGTATACAACTTGAGTCACTCCATGCTGTGACAGTGCTCCTTCTGTAAGCACCATAGACCCAATACTAGAAGGCTAGAAAAAATAAAGTAATAACTCAGTTACAAAACGTCATTCTAAATACATATAAGACAAACTTAAAAAGCAGTATTTTAAAGAAAAGAGGTATTAGGTCTTAATGTAATATGTCTGCAAATAGGTATAAATAAACAAAAAAAAATCAGACCTATAATTAACCTAGTAATTCTGTTTCACTAATCTTATTAGTACTGGAAACAGATTAGAAAGAAAATCATGGAAATATTTTCTAGCCATGACTTTTGTATCACTTTCCATAACCAATGGGTTTGTGAAAGTTGCACTGTTACCTACCATGGTGTTTAAAGGAACAGTTTAGGCACCAACAGTTATTTGCTGTCTGTTTGGCACTGTTAAATAAAAGTTAAATAAATGCTTTCTGTCATATAAATTATATATTTATTTCCACCCTTCACAATTTAGCACCAGTTTGTTACTGAAGCTGCTTCCCTCTCTCAGCCACTTCCTGTTCAGAGTTAAGGAATTGACTGACAGGCTGGATAATGCTAAATAACCAATCAGAACCTTTAAACTGTCATCCACCTTTTTTTTTTTTTTTTTTTTAAACTCTGAAAGGTGTATTAACCCAGCAAAAGCAATTGTTAAAGAAAGGGCTGAAATACTGACTTTATTATAATGTGGATTTGGTCTCTCTCTCATTCTCAATTTCAGCGCTTGCTACTGACAGCATACACCATTAGTTGTAAGTACTGTAACTGCCCACGGTTATTCATTAACTATGAATTTTGACCTTCCTGAGATGCCGCTGTGTCAGTGACACAAGAATCCAACCAGGAAGTAAACACATAAGGAGCTGTGTACTGCTACACAGATGGAATAATTAATACCTTTCCTCACATAAAAGACTGACTAAGTATATTAGAAAAAAATGCATTATGCATTTACAACACACATCACTTTTTATTAATCAGGCTGGACTGTTCCTTTAAAGCCGTATTAGCCCAGTTGAATAGTATGAAAGATGGAGTACAGTAGTATTATACGATACTTTATGTGGGCTAACAGTTCTTTGTATAAGACAAGCTTTCAAGAGATATTCTCTCTTCCTCAGGTCAAAGCAGTGACTGCTTTGACCTGATGAAGACGGAATATCTCTTGAAGGCTTATCTTTTACAATTAAATTTAGTCCAAATAAAGTATTGTATAATACTAGTGTACTCTTCTTTGTTACCTACCATGTATTCTATTAAAGAATAATTAAAGGGACACTCACCTATACAAGCAGCTCACTCATACACACTAAAATGCTAAATGTCAGTCTAGGATTGGCTAAAACTCACCCTTTGGTGAGCTTTACAGTAAGGCTGCCAAAGACCTCTATTTCACAGTGAAATGGATAACTCCAGAAGTAGAGAGAGCACAAGTTCCTCATCCCTCTGCCCAGTAATGATTGGCTTAGTGCTGCTTACACATGTTCAGACAAATGGTACAAAGAGCAGGAGCTGGGTTGTTCCTAAGTTCCTGCAGTGCCAGTGCTGTGCTCTTTGTTTCAGTGTTCCTGTCTGAAAGGGCTAATTCATCTAGTCACCAGCTGGCTGGCATTTAGAACAGCAGTGAGTGTAAGACTTTAGATGCCCTCCATTATAGAGATGTTATACTTAATGTCTAAAAACAGTCTCAATCTTCTTTAAAACTTATAGTAAAGAGCCAAAGATATTTGTTATTTTGAAACATTGTTGACATTATATAGAAACAATCTATGAATAGGAATTGAATAGTTTTGTCCAACAGTACCACCCAAAGTCAAGGAAGGAAATGAGATTTATTTTGAAGGGAATTGCTGTTTTTAAAGGTATTTTAGCACTTTCAAATTATAATAAATTTATGATTTATTATTGTGTCATTGTATTATGTATGATGTATTAAATTAATCTATTGCATTAATCTATAGCTGTTTTTAAGTAGGTTCACTATTGTCAGTTGTAAAAAACACAATAGTCTATGTGGATTATCCCACAGGAAACAACGGATGCTATTTTTCAGCTCACCTACAAAACAGCCAGTGTGGCTTGCCCTTAATAGTTTTTTTGGATGGAATCCATAGTGCCTTTTGTTATCTTATGTGATTTCCATGGAATTCCAGTTATTGTTTTTTTCATTATTGGAACAAATTCTTCCTCCAGCACTCCGTTAGTAGTAAAAGTAATCCTTTATTATAGCCTTCTTAGCATGTCATAAAAACATATTAAAACAACCTCTGTTTTTATGACATGCTAAGAAGGCTATAATAAAGGATTACTTTTACTACTAACGGAGTGCTGGAGGAAGAATTTGTTCCATTGCTACCAAAAGTCGTCCGAAGACTCCGGAGCACCCGACTGATGGTCCCACCAGGCTAGAGCGGTCATTACACATATGGAAACGTATGTTTTTGTTTTTTCATTATTGCCTTTTAATTCACAATAGGTATTCATTTGAAGTATACTCACAATTATGGAAAGGAAGAAACAACGCACACTCAGCTGTGCTGTAACCTTTATTGGGTAAAAGTTAAAAATGAAAACACTACATGTTTCAGGAATCATGTCCATTATTAAGTGTGATAAAGGGCAGGATGCCTGAAACATGTAGTGATTTCACTGTTATCCAATAAAGGGTAGCAGCACAGCTGTGTGTGCGAGGTTTCTTCCTTTCCATAATTGTGAGTACACTTTTGAGAGACTTCACGTTCTCCAATGAAAGAACCAGCACTTTATTTATTACTCATCTCAGACCCAGGGAGAACCTGTATAATATAAGATTCATTTGAAATGAATATTTTAAATTAAAGACATATAACTTCGATGTAAACACATGATAGATTTTCTTTGCCAATTTAAGTCTTGTCAACCAAATTAACATTATACTGTAACATTTTTCAAAATCCCTGCTGACAACACAAGTGAAGCCTGCAAACTCGTATTACAACGATTCCTACCTCATGATACACAGAAGGCTTAGACAAGGACGGAATTGTGAAAGTCAAAATCTTGCTGTGACCTTGGTCATCCATTATTTCCTGAGAAGAAATAAATTTGTTATTAGAATATCTATTTGGACACCACATAAATAAGCACTATGCAGTTTATCTGGGTTTGCAGAAATCCCATGTTCTGACAAAAAATTTTTTTTTACTATATAATAAGTTGGCAGCTTTTACAAGGAGCATTACTCCAACCAGGAACAAGTCGTCACGCTGGTAAAGGAACAGAGGTTGCTGAAGGCTACAGAACTACATGCAGTACTAGCTTTCACCTAGGTGGGGAAAACCAGATTTTGCAATCCTCTTTTCTATAGTGGTTTAGACATGAGTGTAAAGGAGGAAATGTTCAGAGGATGGTAGACTGTCAAATTCTCAAACAGCGGATTCCCATAGCAAATCTGCAACTGCACCAATTCTCCCATAGTAAAGTCACGACTGCAATAATATTCTCATTATAAAGATGCAACTGTGACAGTAGCAGTCTATTGGCAGTAGAGTGTAGCACCGTGTTAGCCATAGATTTAAGCAAAGACAAGAGAGTACAGGTGATAACTTTTATTGGCTAACGGAATAGATGGTAAATGAAAGCTTTCGAGGCTCCTAAGGCCTCTTCATCAGGCAATAATATGGAAGTGAGAATGACAGTTTTAAACAGAAACTGGTACACCATAGCAATACGTTATCAGTTTGACATCCTGACATCAAAAAAAAAAAAAAAAAAAAATCACACACTGGAACAAAGTAATACATTCTAATCAATCCAACATCAAAGCCAAAAAGACTGGTGCTATAAAATGAGATATTGTCAGTGAAACAACATTGCAAATCTGCAAAGTCACAAACTGGTACAGATTTTATCTGTTTGACACCCATTTGGAGTGTCGAACAGTTGTAAAAAATGTGAATTACAGCAATGTCATTAAACAATGCACCAAATTGCAGTACAGGATAAACTGTGGGAGAGGGTTAATTGGGCTATTAGTCCATAGGCATGAAGTGTGGGGCCATTAGAGACAGTCAGTTGCTTTTGAAATGTAAAGTGTCTCTTCCTTAGTCTGTAACTGGGGAATAGGGATGGGAGGAGGATGGCAGTGAAATGTTAATCCAGGACATAGTTCCGCATAAAACTTTTGTCCCTGTTAAGTCCATTCTGGAGGGTGTTAAATATTTTCATAAATTTAACATAAATAGCTGTCTGTTGTCACTGTCTTTAGCTGCCAAATTCACACCGTTATGTGACAATTTGGACTTTAGAGAATAACCCCCTGCTTCTCAGTAACTGTATATAAGTGAATAAAAATACATATATTTCTATGTCACTTTGTCCCTAGTTCAGGTTTAGTAGTAGACTAATTTAGTCACAATCATTGTCACTTTTGATGAAAGTCACTTTAGTTCACACCAGAGCCCTGCCATCAACCCCCCAATTCTCCACTCTGCATGTTCAATAAGCGAACATGCAAATTCAGATCTATACATGACTATTCACCCTTTAATTAATAAGGCACTGAATGTATAAATAACTAATAAGCACTGCAGCATGTGGATTTCATACATCTTTATTTAAAGGGGATGATCTGGAAGTCTCAGTTAGGGTTGCCATTTCATTTGTGTCTAAATCACCTTTGGTATGTTGCATGCTGAATATAATAATTGAAACAAGAGTGGTCAGAAGCTTGTATTTAAACCGGTTTATAATCAGTCCTTTGAGATGCAAACTTTAGATGACTTTGGATTTAAATGTAATAGGCTAAAGTTCGAGCTGTACTTTCCACCCTATAAAAAATGCATGAAACAGAGCTTGAATCCCTGCTGCACCAGAGTGCATGAAATGTATTTAATTAGTCTCAATAAAGTAAAAAGGGAAAAATACTTTATGTAAGCTAAGATTTTTGCAGAGCCATGTATCATTTTTCATACGTCTCCCACTAATGTTGAGAGGTTTTGTTCCAAATGCTATAGAACTATGAAGAACTATAATTATTAGACTACCTTCAGTTAGCAGGAGAGAATTTTTGAGTCAAAAGGGCTTGTCATACAACTCTCTCCAGACTCGTGATGAACACAACATATTTTTTTTTTGTGCATTTTTTAACAGAAAAGCACTGTTATTAATGTAATACCAGTTTACAGCCAGGACATATGAAATTTTAGGCTGACAAGCAACAGAAAACTGCCAGATTACAGTGGAATGTCTGCTCCCTGAAGAGCTATACGTTGGCTGGATAAGTCCCCAACTCCATACTGTCTGGGTGACCTGTTTCCTGTCCCTGAAGGAGGTGGAGGAGTGCACCAACACTGAAATAGTCACATGACTATACTTCCAGCAATTTCATTAATTGTGTTAAAGGTTAAAAGCAAAGACTATTTAACCTAAAGAAAAAAAAAAATGAGGATTTTTCTCTCAACTTGCCACACACTCCTTCTGTGGATATCCATTGCCCATCACCTGATAATTCTTCCCTAATTCTTGTATACTTAAGACTTTCGGGTCATGTTTTAGTCATCAGTAATGTCACCGCAGTGTAGTATAGTGGCCAGGGTCATTTGAATAAACCCTCTGTGTATATTACAGACAAAGGAAAGTTACAAATGAACATGAATGTATTTCAGGATGCAAGTAGGAAACATACAACCTGACAGGCAGGACTCAGTTTCACTTTCAAGGTAATGCTATTCTATATGTAAAATGAAGCCCATCCATTTAAATTGTGACTGTGACCAACTGCCTTGTGTGTTGCTCAGTGGTTTATGAGTTAACGGAAATATAGGTGTTTCAATATACCGTAGTTAACTGCCTATGGAAAAAAACAAAAGAATGATAGTCTTGGTTGCCATTTAAGTATATGGTCTGAGATTGATCAAATTTTTCGGCGTTTTGTCACAGCTTTCACTGCATGCAGTAAAACCATGACAAAACACCTTGCATAGCCTTACTCCAAGATTGTGGATGCAGGTGCCATAAAAAGTGGATCACACAGAGGCAAGTAGCAGCATGAGAGATTATAGATGTTGCAGTTATGCTGGATTTCAGTTAATGTTACCCCAGGAGTTGATACAGAAAGCTGCAAATCTGAATATACTATTTTTTTTTTCAACAATTAGACATACACTGCATAAACATTTCACATTGACGCTTTAAAAGTGTTTTGAATGAACGGAGAGAAAGTATCTCCAACAGAAAAACATCAACCTTAGTAAAGTTCAAAACACACAACAATAACAGGAATAAGGACGCAAAAAGTCTTTTTGTTTTGACATTGTTATAGGTAATATTTTCCATTAAGATTAATTTAATGAGTAACAAAAAAAAAAAAAGTTAATTGCAGGAGCAGAACTAAACAAGTATTGATGCGTGTAGTTTTCATGAACAAATATAAAACTTCAATTTCAAAGAATCTACACCAGCACAAGGTTATAAAATAAAAAAATAAATAAATCAAAGAATCAATAAAAGGTCATTCAGCAGGTCAGAATCTGATTAAAGTTGATCAATACTTTACAAGAATTGTAATTATTTTGACAGGGTGATCATACAAGATTTATACTAAATATATGACAGGGAAAAGACTGACAGAAAAATAGCATGTAAAGAAAGGAGAATGAATCTTTCTGAAACAATTTACAGTACTGGATTAACAAAAATATGGGGCCTGACACAAATGTAACATTTTAATCCTCTCTACTCAAGGTAACAGTAAGATCTACATCTGAATATTCAGATAGACAAGTTATTGCTTTTACGTATAAACATTTACTTGATATAAGGCTCACCAAACATCCAAAGTCTTGTTTTATGGTCTACAAATCAGCCAAGCCATTCACAACTGGAAATAATAATGCTCAGTTAACATTCTAGCAAAAAAAAAGAAAGAAAATGAAGGCACACATTTAGTTCCTGATCTGCCTGGTGTTGCCAAATTCCACAGTTGATGAAGCAGGTCAAAAATATATGTCAGTGGTAAGCTTGGTAACTCACCAAATACCCACTCCGACAACCTGTTTATAAAGGCTGTGCCACCCTACTAAATGCAGTTTATAGTGGAGGATGAGAGATGTCATCATAATTTGTAAATATTGGCAGGTAGTGTAACACTTCTGTTGTATATCACAATTTAACAAATTTAAACAACATGTCCACTGAAGTTGATTGTTTAAGGTTCACACGGATTTACTTTATGTCAGGGGTCTGAAACTTAAATACACAGTGGGCCAAAAATTAAAAAAACTTGGTCAAAGTCATAGGCCAACCTTAATATTTAACTATTAAATTGTTTTGATGATCACTGTGAATTAATCAACCAGTAAACTGCTTCTGCTTGCATTGTGATTTATATATTTAATTTCTATTAAAGTAAAATTTTAAACACAAACACATTACAAAAAAAATACAATTTTAAGGCTAAAAAAATACATTCCATTATAAAAATATTTTCATGTTTAAAGACTAAAAACCTACAGAATATGGCACAGAACCAAGGCAAGCATATCAAAGTGAATTAATATCCATCAGCTGGCCTGAGTTGTCATACTGGAATAAACTGAAGTAAATCTCTGAAGCAGTTACCATAATACATCCTGAATGCTCTTCATCTGTATCAAAGTTCCACAAGTGAGACATGACAAAGCTAACAGTAACCCAAGGCAACATAAAGCAAATAAATGTCTTCAAGGAAGGACAAGAGCAATGTCATTTTGGCTAAAGATAAACACAACTCAAGTTTATTTATAGTTGCTTTATATGATTCCTTACAACACATATTTTACCTTCTGCTATTCTGCAAAATTAAATTATTGGACAATGATAATAATCAGTCAACAGTTCTTGCTTTTATAGTTTTACATTAACAGTCTATTCAGGTCTCATTGGAATTGTGTGACTTGCAAGTACTAACCAAATTGTAGATACTGAGTAGAAGTGCTTCAATACATCCACAGCCCTGTATGTCTCTGCTGGCAGACACTGAAAGGTAGCACCATATGAGCTCTGGCAGGAACTGAAGGGTGAATGTCCTTAGGCTCTTCTCTTTGCTCCGATAGAACTCAAAGAGCTGGTGGCAGACAGGTTCCAGCAACTGCAAGAAAGTAAAATCACCACTAAAAATATATATTCGTATATTAAAAAGATTTCAGGGGGTAGAGAAACATCACACCAATGTAAAAAATGTGGCTGCTCTTTTGTATTTATCAGTTACATGCATTGAAATGAAAGCACATAAAGCAGTGTATTATAAATCTGTGCAGTTTCAGGGGAATATACAACAAGACAGGTGTTAAATTTCTAACAACCGTGCATCTAAGAGACATGAAAAGAGTAGTTTCTCTAAAAAGCTTGCAACTAGGTCAGGGATCACTAAATATTACAGGTAACTAACCAGTTTCCCTTGAGAATTGTGAAAAAAATATTATATACAAAGCAAAAAATAGAAGCATACAATTATCAGGAAGACATTTAGGATGGTATTTATTCTGCTGTGGCACCATGTGGAGTGGAAAAAATAAACTTTTTAGAGAGCACCAGTAGTATTTGAAGACTACTTTGAAGAAATGGGCACAATCCCACAGCTGTTGCACCTACTTCTGATAACCCCTACTTTTCCAACTAATTTTCCATGCTTCTTTGTCAAATGGCATTACAAAAAAGTCCTGCCTATCTGTTTAATTTGCTTGCAATACAAATATGTGCAGTCACAACTCAAACAAGAGAGCATGGCAGGTGAGGCCAATGATTGCACCAGGAGATAGGGTGACTGGAGGGAGCTTGTCTTGATACCATAAGAGTGGTTGACTTTATTTCTAAATCACCATAGAAAGTTCAAATTGTGCTTGTTTGAGGAGGGGTGAGGGCAGCCACAAATGGTTAATGACAACTTTAGAGAAATAACAACTACTATCAAAATAATGAACATCTTTTATAGCAGACATTTGTTAGTAATCAAAAGAAACAAGCCATACCACCCAGGCTATACACCCCCACAGTTGGAATACCCTTCACAACATCTTGCAAACAGTTCTATGGATAAATGTGAAAAGTCAACAACTGCTGCAGAAAGGAATCTCTGCTGACATTGTATGCAGTGACATGTGGTCACAAAGATATATATAAACAATTAATAGGTTTCTCGACCATCACCACCTTTTATTCCAGGTGCATATGCTTGCCTCCAATGGGTGTCTAGTGTACAGCACTATTTCAGCATACAAAATCAAAGAAAGAAGCTGCCAAACGGTTCAATGGTAAGAAATGTAAAGGCACAGAGCAACATTTATTGCAGAGATGAAAAAAAAAGTCACAGAACGTTTTGCTGTTCTCCGCTTTCTCAGGTGTGTTTCCCCAAAACGTTGACGTTGCTTTTTTGATCATTGCAAAAAAAAGTGGCTATGCACCTTTGCATTACTTACCATTGAACAGTGTTGTAACTTCTTACTTGATTTTTATGGTCCCATAGACTCTCACTCTGTTAGAAACCACATTTATTCCTGGGGTTGAGACCATCCCTTTCCCTCAGCTGAGAAGCCTGTCTATAAGGTAGAATAGGGGAGTGGAGCTCTCAGAAGAAGAGAAGCAACAGGAAGGCTGGCTCTTTTAAACACCTGGAAAACATATATAGATCAAACAAAATAAACAATTATACCTTTAAATAAAAATTTAAAACTCTTGTATATCTTCTTTACTAACAGAAATTAAAAATGTAAAAAGTCAGTTAAAATATTGGCTTTAAAGGTGATAAGTAAGAAAGCAGCAGGCCTAGATCAAAATATCGATACACTGGAAATGCATAGGGTGAGAGTTGCATTTTGTGGTGTCAGGAGTTACCAGTATGCTGTGAGAATACCTATATCAACAAGGCAAAGTAACAGATTTCTGGATGGGGGTTGCATTTAGCTATGTTCAGGACTAAGTATCGCTACTGACAATTATCGGGTATCTTGTCCAGTAAGATGCATTATCACATATTTGGTGCTACTTCCTAAAACACAGGTCCTTTAAGTTCGAAATCAAATTGTGACACTACGTTTAGAGAAAAGTCAGGCGTCAAATACTGATAGAACAACATCCTGTTGATTTAACATTAACTGGAAATCAATGGAACACACAGAGTTAGTCAATTTCACTACTCAACTGTCAAAACACCTCATCTGACTTTATCCTTAGGAGTCAAAATGGTTAGTGTGGTCAAAGCAACAAACAGTGGAATATGCAGTTGGTTTGAAACCAACACACTGACAGGAAAAAAAAAAGTCTAGTGGAAAACTTAACTAAAGAATACATGGTAAGTGAAGAGACAATGTGCAGAATAAGAAGTGTAGAAATACTGGTGGTAGGGTTGACAGAGAATAGATAATAGAGTCATAGAGTCTGTTGTGGCAAAACCACAGAACCTTTGAGCTTACCTCACTCTGGGGCTCCTGTACGACTTCATACAACGCTGATACAAGAGAAATTTTTTCTTTTAGACCAGATCCATAACTTCCAATAGATGTCTCAGGCAATGACTTGAATAAATAATCACAAAAAAAAATTAAAGAGAATGTCTGTGATCACATTATTCCAGTGCAGATAAGTACTTCATTTCTCATGTAATTTATAACGGGACAAAAATAAATGCATTGAACTCTATACAATTTGCAGTTGGATAAGTTCAAGACTAACTAAACTAGAAAAGCAAGGGTGAAATTTATTAAAGTTGGAAAAGCAGTTTGCGCTTTTCCGAATTTAATAACGCGGGAGAACACTTTGAAGTTTCTCCCGGTAAGTATCACAAGATTTGCATCGTGCAATACTTACCGTGACAAACTTTTTTAAATTAAATATATCCATGGAAAGGTAGCCATACAGTATAGCTACCTTTTCATGTATATCTCCAATAAAAAAGTTTCTCACAGCAAGTATCGCACAATGCAAATCTCGTGATACTTACCGGGAGAAACTTCAAAGCGTTCTCCCGCGTTATTAAATTCAGAAAAGCGCAAACTGCTTTTCCAACTTTAATAAAGTTCGCCCTTGCAAGTGTTTGCAAGTAGACATACAGCAGTATCTTTATTTTATTTTTTTTGTGCCTTTTGGGTGTTTAGTTAAAACCACTTATTGTTACACATTTACATCAACACCAAGAGCACAATCACACCAACTAACTAACAATATAGCTTGTATGCTGTTTAGGTAGCACATAATCAAGTCCCTGTTGGGTATAAAACCTTGCTCCATAAAATGCAAAACCATATAACCATCATTAATACATGCAATTAAGAGGATGATTATAATACCAACCCCTCATTTAGTGCAGTTTCACTGCACTCGGTATCTTAACCTATCCAACTGTATTTATGCGAGTTTACCTAAATAAGGCCAACACCAATTAATCCGATAATATGGACCCAGGAAAAAATCAAAATGATTTGAAAAAGGGGATGGAAGTTAAAAAAATATACATTTTTCTTGACATTTTATTATTTATGTCAAAACAAACTTTTTTTTGTCCTGTTCCTCACGAAACAGTGCATACCTGAGACCCTACTAAAAAATCTGTTGAAAGTCAATCATTATAAAAGCAAAGTGAACATTTCAGCCCCTCAACGACTTTTATCAAGACTTCCCAAAAGAGATGTTTATCCCTTTAGAGGGAGGGTAAACTGACTAGTGAGAGGAATAACACTAGACTCAAAATGCATATTTATAGTTTTGAGAAACTATTACCTTAAACTCTGATAACCATTCTCGTACAACTCCATTCTCTGAGGACAACATCTTCCCACATCTGGCAGCCCCTACTACCACCTACAACAGAAAACACAATAAGATTTGTTATTTAAAGTAATGTAATATTTGTATGCCATATGCATGTATCAGAAAATAAAATATATAGTGCACAGTACAATTTTTTTTCAGAAAAAAGAGGTGGAGAATTCACTAAAGTCCGAATAGTTGCGTATAGGTGTGAATTTGCCAGCTAAAGACAGTCAAAATAATAATAATTATTATTATAAAAATTAGAAACCTTTAAACATGCAGGAGGTTATCTTCACTGCAGCTTCAAATAAGAGTGGTAGAATACCAAGTACAATAAAGAGATATGTCATTACATAAGTTATATATACAGAAGGAAAATCAAACGAAAAGGAAGATTAATGCAAATTCCAGGCCCCACTTTTGTTTTCAATATTGAGCTCTATGTAAATTAATACATTTCAGGGGTATTAGTTACAAATTTAGAGTCATGATCATTCATACAATGCATATAACTATGTAATTAGAAAATACTTGCATACAGATTTTGATTCCTAGTTTACAAAGCAGTCAACATCCTGTCACATAGAGCAAATTACAAAAAAAGCAAAAAAGGATTACTAAATAAGCAGAACTGATGTATTAATTGCTCACTGACTTTCAAAGGCACAGTGACGCCACAGGGACATCAATCTTATCATTTGCACTGAAGCGTAAAGAAGCATCACCACAAAGCAGAGCAAAATTGCTAAATGGGCCTGGATGATGCCGTCATGGCTTAGCAAGTTAATAAGAAATATTGCAGCAATGATGATCAAGAACAGGCATTTATTTCAAACCACACCTAGGCCACATGCAAAATGTTTGGACAGAAAACCCTTGAACAAAATCATTATTCACCTTAAAAATAAACAATAATTCCTCATCCCAAATGGTGTTTTATTCCAGGGCAAAGATCCTTGTCTTGCAGCAGTACGAGTTGACTGCTTTTTAAAGTAGATTACATATTTACATATGCAGTACTATACAGTAACTTAGTGAGAAGCATTTCTCCCCAGTAGATGTTTTATCTGAAAATGGTTGATTTATAACATTTATAAAGTGTACCCGTCACCTGAATATGACATTGTTTAGTCTAGCATAGCATGCTAGACTAAACAACTTTGTCATTTAAATGTATTAAAAAATACTTACCTTTTAAAAGTTATCCCACAATGAATCTGCCTCCCAGCCCGACTTTCTGCTAGCAGCCTAGCAGAAAGTAGGGTTGAGGAGGCTATACTATGAAGCCAGCTTACTTGATTGACAAGCCAGCTTCATGACGCGGTCGCGTGCGCACGGACGTGATAGCTCGCGCATGTACGCGATCGCGCACCTCTAGGCTGGGCAGACTCACAGCATATGTGCTTTGAGTCTGCCCAGCCCGTTATGCCGACGGCTTACCCTGTAGCTGATTCTGTAAGCCGTCAGCATAACTGGCTGGGGAGACTCAAAGCGCACATGCTTTTCACTCCCGAGCCTAGAGGTATGCGCGTACCTCTAGGCTCAGGAGCTCACAGCATATGCGCTTTGAGTCTCCCCAGCCAGTTATACTGACAGGTTCCCGAGTAGTCAGTTA
>WMED01006371.1:4667-18535 GCA_019650415.1 Pipa parva | reverse complement strand
TTAGCCAATAAAAGGTATCACCTATACTCTCTTGTCTTTGCTTAAATCTATGGTTAACACTGTGCACAACTCTACTGTTCAGTATACAGTTACTGATTGTAAAGAGTTGTCAGTGTGTTCCCTTTTAATGGTGCATATGAAGCTAGCCATATTTTTGAGTTGTCACTTCTTCATCAAGTACTAAATGATGCAACAATTAGCCCTCCATATATAAGTAGCGGCCACACCCTTTCACAGGTGCTACAACTTCTAAGGATTACCTGCACATATCTTACAGTCTTCACATACCTTGATATAATAGCAATACAGAACATGTTGTTATTCCATTATTAAGCTCTGTCTGTGAATGAGGCACCTGGATAAATACTATTAGGCATTTAAAACCCCTTATTTTATTTAAAGCACGCAACTTTAAAAATGTTCTCCTTTATAAATATTTTGTCTTTATTTTCTTAGTTTGAAATAATATTTGATTTGGGTTTGAGGATTCTAGATAAGCTATCTTTCACTACAAAAACATGTGCATTGGGGAAAACAATGGGTGACACCAGTGGGGAGACTGTTTACTAAATTGGGTTATTTTATGAAACCAATTCCAATACTTGGGCTTAATATTGTTGAATTTCACATCCCCTCAAAAGAACTTGTAACCAATATCATCAGAGGAACTGTGGAGAGACATTTACAATGCATTCTGCATGTTTATGCTAATATTTTCTATGTTATCAATAGGATAAGGGATCAGTATAATCATCACCAGGCCCACCAACAGGGCAGTATAGGGGATATAGCTATAGGTTGTCCAGCAAGGTCAGCAAAAAGGCAAGGCAGTTAGCCAGTCACAGGTGGATTTTTGAGTACTGACCAATGAAATGGATGGCCTACTGAACACTGAGCAATCTAATTGGACAGTTTTTAGTGTAAATTAAATTGTATAGGGTGTGCTGTCCTATTAGGGGACCCTTTTGTTGGGCTGTGGGGAGCCCCGTAATTTCTGAGAGTGGCCCTGATTAGCACTTTTTCCAGCTTAATTCTCATTGGTACTATTTAGTCAAACATAAAAACACAAGGTAACAAGCACAGTTCATGTAATTAATGTTATGTTCTAACATATAGCAAGTGAAAAATTGTGCCAGAGCAGTAAACCTTGAGAAATAACCAGCTTTGGCCACTGTTTAGTGCATGTTTGAAGTCCAAAACCAGTTTTAGACTGGCTGAAATGGTTTAATTCACTAGTGACAATTTGCATTTGGGTTAGTAAATGTGCCCCATTGCATTTTAAGATTAGTGGCATACCTTTCATGGCTTGGTTTCAAAGAAGAGGAACGAGTTGGCAAGGGCAAAGTGACCGACCTGCGGATATTCTGTTCAGTATCGAGATTATTCATCTCACTCTTGGAGCGAGGCACTGCCGCTTGTGTTTGAGCTTTAGAAAAAAAAACAAAAACATTAAGGGAATGGGATAATTTAATTGCTAAAGTAATTATCCCAAAGCAAATAATAACGTTAGAGCCCAAAGAAATATAGTTTCACTGAATAACATTTGTACAGTTTTAAATGTATTTACAGCACTTATTGGATAAAGTTTATATCCTGATGATTAAAGGTGGGACAGGCCTCAGTGCATCGTCATGGCCAGATATTACAACATACTTGTTTTTCTGTATGATGTGTCTATCCAGGACATTATTGTCAAGAAATGTAAGCCTCTGCTCTTTAAATTAAACTTGAAAAACAAAACAGTCCAGGATCTAATAAATTACTCATATTTTTAATATATACTCACCTTAGTATCACACAAACCCATTCCCACTATAAAACCAGGGCATTACAGTCTGTGTTTAAGAATTTGATTTTGAGATATGGCAAAACTACCAATTGTCTAGTAAACAAGACTAAACCACTAGGGTATCATTCTGTGACCCACGGTATACATGTCTGTTAATCTAGTAGGATGCACCAATATGGAGTTACCAAAGTTACTCTTTTATAATATCTTATTTGAAATTAGCTCGTGTCAGCTTTAGAAGAAATAAATATTACTGTAATATATTATATTACAAACAGTAAAGAAAGGAACTCACCATCTTCTGAATATGAATGCCTTCCATAATAAGAGTATGAATCTGAATCATCATCTAGAAGGAAAACATATAATAAAATGAGGTGATATAAATGGCTAGTGAGCTCAGGAAAATGGTAAAGTGAGTATCACTACAAAGCTGTATTAAGTAAAGCAATAGACACACAAATGGCTCTCTGCAAAGCTCTTCTTTAGTTGACTCCACATCACAGATTTATAAAGAAGATCCTTACAAGGTTAAGTCACGTGGGTGACAATTTTACTTTAGTTTGGCACCAGCTCCAAGCACCATTCTAATTAAGGCTGTAACTATTGGGTTTTTCAGATTAAACGCATATCATAAAAAGAGGCGGCTGGATAATTAAGCCAGTATATGTCCCCTAACACCAATCAAGCCATAACATAGACTTACTGGTCTGTGAAGGATAATAATATCTTATTGCAGCCAGGGTGAGGTGGCTTGTGAAGGAGACTAGGTTGAACAGATTTATAGCAGTGCGGTGCAAGGCCAGGAAATTACTGCCATAAAGGAACTTCATGATAAGAACATTAAAATTTTTATGCATGTATATAACATTTAGCCTACATAAAAGCTTATCATCATTCCGATGATTGGGCCTGAAGCTTCTAAAGACTGGACTGCTAAAAGCTCTATTTTAGAGACAGGAGGGCAGGTAAAAGTCGAGGAAAGCAGGTTTACTTGCAAAGAACATCCCCAACATTACCAATTAAATACAGATTTTAAAAGAGCGAGGCAAACAAAATATTGGTGCTTTGAGATTTAGAATTTGAATGTAGAATTTTTTGGTATTTTTCTTTTTCTGTTCAGACACTGTACAATAGTTCTGCTAGTCTGTACCTAACTCAGCAGATATTTACTCTAGCAACCAGAACACCAGGTCAATGTAAACAACAGCTAAAATGTTAACATGAAAAAAAAATGATAGAAAAATGAAGACAAACTGCAAACTGTCTTAGAATATCATTCTCTACAACATATTGAATGATTTTCACGAGATCTTTGTGACCTGAAAATCAATGTAAACATAACCTTTAATTACATTGCGGCTGTTTGTAAATCATTCCAAATATTATCTATATAAAAATAAGATACCTAAAAATGTTCACAAATGGTAGTCAGGGTATATATTAACGGGGGCAAATGTTTACTACGATCTAGTAACCCATAACAACAAATCAGCAGTTGA
This sequence comes from Pipa parva, assembly GCA_019650415.1. Classification (NCBI taxonomy): domain Eukaryota; kingdom Metazoa; phylum Chordata; class Amphibia; order Anura; family Pipidae; genus Pipa; species Pipa parva. Next base: position 15,244 of record WMED01006371.1, on the reverse strand, counting down.
CTTTCACTGATAAAGGTTAGCTAAAATAACCGGTTGGTTGTTATTGGTTAATAAACATCATTAAAACTATTGCCACTGTTTAACATTACCCTATTAGTCTTTTATTTTCACCTTAGGTAGAGGCCAAAAAATGTATCTCACAAATACACAAATTCAAAATGCCCCTTTTACCCAATGATTTGGTCTATGTGCCGATTAAATACATTCCAGATACTTGGAAATTTTATATTCAACATCAGCTGAATATCTGTAGGTTGATCATGCCTGCGTATACAGCTATCCCAGCATGGGCATCCACAGTAAAAGATTTAAGGAGGGGCATCATTGCTAGGTGAGGAAGTATCGGGATGGGTAAGTGCTGCCATATTGGGGAAGATGGCAGCCATCCATTAGACATATTGTCTAATGGACACAGGCTGGACAGAGGGGTGCATCACAAGACTAGGACTACTCCCTCTGAAGTGCCCCTCAGGGGGTGAAGAGGCTGTGGACCATTGCTCCCCCTTGCCCCCTTTGTGGATGGCCATGTATCCCAGGCAACCACTGCACACCCACTGCACACATAAGCATTACAAACAAGCTAAATGCACTACTGCAGGTCCAGTTTTTCCTCCATTTTTAAAAGTATGCTAGAGAGGTGCTTGTTCAGATGTGCTGAGGCGATGTCTATACACAGAAGAAGATTAATTCTTCTTTTACCAACAATACCTTCAGAGGTAGGACTGGGAGTAGATACAGGAAACTGGTATGTAGGAGTATAGGGATTGGGTTCTGTAGCAGAGAAAAAAGCAGTGGGCTTTAAAAGCATCCACATTTAGCTAGAGCTGTAAATCTAGATTGTACAAATCAGACTTTATACATGAATTGCTCTCTCAATCAAGGAAAAAAAAAAAGGATTAAAAATCCAAATACAGCAAATGATTAATAGGTTAGCAAGGATGAAACTATTTATAATCACAAGTGTTGATGTAGAACAATGTAGCAAAGGTAGTAGGCTTATAAATGAGTCGAAAGCACTAGAACACATCCACGGGTACCTTCTGTCTTAGGCTTGCTCTCAGTGAGCTCAGGAAATGTGTATGTGGGACAATAAGGGTTCCCTTCTGTTGAGTCTAATCAGAAGACAACAAATTAATACACATACATGGGTTGGTGTTCCAGGTATCCAACATGCTATCATTCATCATTATCACTCCTCAGCACTAACCCTGTCAGTTGTGCGCATGTGAATCACATAGTGACATCACCAACTGCATAGAGGAAAACCGGTACCGGAGTGGTTAGCGCTATGCGTTATTTCTCAGGCTTCGGCAGTGCACAGTATTAAGTTATGTGCACATGGGTGAAATAACGCACATAAAATCTCACTTGTAAATGCACATAAACTCACTATGCATTTAATACTAGTTTCCAAGGATTCTGCAATCATTGTAGGTAATCCGATTACATTAGAAGTGAACACCGACTGATGAAAACACGGGCATGAGGAGTCTTAAAAAACCTGATGTAACTGCACCGAGAAATGCATAATTATATGCATATGTCCACAACAGCATACGTCTATGTTCTATATGCGTTTATATACATTCCAGATGTGCTCCAAATGTGCAGAATAAACACCTGTGTGCACACATTCTTAACCACCTGCAAAAGTGGTCTCAGAAATTAATCACTAAATGCAATTAAATGTAACTAACTAGTAAACACATATAAACTCACTGCAGATAATCCCACTACTAATGCTAATTAGGACCAGGGGTGATTCTTAAGGGGGAAATACCTACCAATTTGGTTTACAGGCCCCAGAGCTGCCTCCTGATCTCAATACAATGGTGATTTTTTTCTGCTTTGCTCTCCACCTCCTGCTGGATTTTTCAGCAAGTTGAGCAAGTGGAAAAGCTAAATTCTGATGTAAAACTGCTTCTGGGCTTGCTTAACTTTCTGAACTAGAACAGAAAGTAAAGAGGATTTCAACGGTGTGCAGAGAAGAAGAGATCGGATTGGTATTAAGAGCGGGAGGCAGCTCTGGAGCCTAAAACCCTTATTGGTAGATATTTCCCCTTAGGGATCACCCCTAGTGCTTAGCTCCATTTCCTACCCTTTTCACTTTATACAGCGCAGGGAGTCTTTGTTCTGTCCTCATGTACCTTAAGGGTACCTCACATTATAATTTTATTTTTCAAGTTTGCACGCCTTCACAATGCCTTACATTTCATCTAACAAGTTTGTTCTCAGCGTTCCTTATGTCAAAACATGTTTTACTTGGTTCTCTACTGCAATGTGTAATAGCCCTCACAGTGTGCTGGGAGATGATGGTACACTTTAAATGAAAAACAACATGCCTGAGAAAAAAAAAGGTAGATCAACATAGACTTATTTTGTGCTGATGGCATTTCTTCTTTACAATTCTGAGTTTATACATAGGAGTGAGGGAAGCCACTGAAGAATTCTCAATAAAACAAATGGAATCATCTAGTGACAAAAACATATTGAACTGTCCTAGACAATGCTTACACTCAAGCAAATAAAAATGTTGTTTTAGGGATACCTTCTTAAATTTTCCATGCATTACCTTTTAATCTCCAAATAATTGCCACTTATCAGATCATGTCCACTCCATTGTTTCTAACAGCTGTGTTGAGCTGACTGTTAAAGGATCTCTACAATCGTGGCATTAAAGAGATGCCCCTGACTAGCAGGTATCAAACACTGGTCCATTATATAAAAGAGCCCGATGTACCATGAAAACCATCACACCCCAACCAGCCTATAATGTGGCACATGGCCTGAATTAATAACTCTACATTTCTTAGTGCCCTAATTAGTGCAGACCAGCAAGAACAGAGATTCTTCAAACCAGACAATGGTTATTAAACCTCCAGTTTCCAATGTATTTTTTTATCCAATCAACAATTCCTAATTTTACTGCGAAAAAATGGGTTTCTTTAGGGTTATCATCTGCCATATTCTATTTACATCAAATCACAAAATGTGTAGTCTTCTGTGCATCTTTTGGCACCAATATTGTCCTGGACTATTAACTGTCAAATATCAGTCAATATTCAAATCAGAGTATACTATATACCTATGAGACATTTTAACCACTGTTTGGATAATAATACAGGTACATAGTGGAGGTTGCTAAGCTTGAGGAAAACAAACAATGCAACACATTCAAACTAAAGTGGTTTTCAATTTCCTTCATATAATCAATGTGCTTCAATGCCTTGTCTCCTGTCTTTTATATACAGCAAAAACACTGGATTCAACAGATAAAATCAATTAGAGAGGATTCATTTTACCTGAATTAATCTGATTTGTCTAATAAACAGACAGTGTTTCTATTATTTTGTACACGTACTGTAGGAAACCATACAGAGGTAAGGGTGCTAACAACAAGTTAGTCTCTCAGTCACAATGCAGAATTAATAGAGGATTTATAATTATGGTGCTTTTTCTTTTTAATTAGGTGACATAGTAACAAAATTAGCCTCTGTCAAACTTTGACATAACTCACTCTGAGAAATGATGGTTCCCCTCTAGAGATCATTGTCCTATATAAAAAAATGGAACTGAACTGCATTTAATTGGAAACGTATAAAAACCAGGGACTTTGATGGGAGAAACAAACAGTTGGCTTACCCAATCCTCTCTATGGAAAAACTTTCAAGAATTTCTTACATTTCTTTGCATCTATCCCATACATGGTTAGACTATTCTAATTTCTTTCTCCCTTCACCAGGTGGAGGCTATTCCAAATATTCATTATCCTCTAAAGAGTTTCCTTATATTTTATTTCACTTTTCCTTGCAGTTATCTGCTTCTCTTCTTACCTTTGTTTATTCCCTTTAAACATTTTAATGTTTCTATGTTATCCCCTCTCTACCTCCTCTCTTCTAAATGGATCATACTGAGGCCTTGAAGCCTTTCCATATTTGAGCTATGATCAGATTCTGTTTCATTAATTTCTTGCTGTGAAGAAGGCCTCCAAAACTTAAAGTGCACCTGTCACCTCAAAACAAATACTAAATTAAGTTCTACTAATGAAATATATATATTTACAAAAATGTTATGTATTTTAAAAAAAAATGTAACTTTATACAGCGTTTTCCACTGTCATTTTCTCTGTCAGCTCGACTTTTTCCCCCCCAGAGTATCAGGTGGGTGGGGCTAAATGATGATTAACATTACAGCTCCTCCAAATCAGATCCCTGCTAGATTGCCCACCCAACACTTGGGAAAGAAATGTCGGGCTGTCAGGGAAGATGACAGAGAGAAATGCTGTTAAAAAGGTACATTAAAAAAAAACAACATATATTTACAAAAATGTTTATTTCATTAGTATAGCCTAAATTAGTATTAGAATTTTGAGCCCTCTTTTTTTTTTCTTAATCAGATCCATGTGAAGATGACATCACTTTGCTACAATATTCCTATCATAATAAATTTGCTACAGTTTGCAACTGCTACTATTCTGGTACTATTGACCTTAGTGAAAATTAGCTTCATCAGTGTCACAATGCTATGTTTAGTGAATATATACAGCAGACTTCAGTACAGTAGTAAGTAGGTCAAAAATGTCTGGGGGAGGGTACCTTTTCATGGAAAACTGGCCAAAACATGTCACACACGCATTTCCTAGTGCAGGAGTTTATCACTGCTGCCTACTCAAACATTCTGCGTCGCATGAAACATCTACTGGGGAGAAACGTTTTGCACCAAGGTATAGTACTGTATATGTAAAGATGTATTTTGATAGTTCCCCTTTAAAGCCACATTATAATATTAAATTATTAATAAAATCACCTTTATTCAGACGGTGGATCTGTTTGAACATTGTCTTGTACCAGTCCTTCGACCTTTCTGTGTTCTATAGGAAAAAAAAAAGATGTCTGAATGAAGAATTGATAGCCTACACCAATCAACAACACAAAACAATAAAAGCAAAATCTGGAATTTTACTAACAAGATAACAGTTACAAGTACTGTAATAACTGCCATGCCAATCCAAAATGATTTTTATTTTGGTATAAGTGACCCTCCAATGTATTGGAATAGCCGGGATGCAAGTCCAGGTTTCCCTTTAGGATCTTTTAAAGGTGGAAATTTTAAACAAAAATGTGCTCGTTTGTATTCAAAAACCAGTACATTAAAAGGAGGACGAGATGTAAAAACAAAATCCATCAAAAATTACCCATTATCACAAGAAAAGCAATGTAAAAATGCAATATCTGCATTAAAAAAAAAAGTTAATCACAGTGCAATGCCAATGAAGCATGGTTATTATAAACATTTTCTCTTTTCTTTATAGTGGCAGGAGAGGAGCGAACGATTTCATCCCCATCTTCCAAGGCATTTCCTTTTGTCTGTTACGAATGGGGAGAGGTTAGCTATACTAAACCTTATGGTGCCTTCTTGAATTGGAGGAGTTGAGAGAGAAATAATCATTACTGCCCCTAATAAAGTGATTCTGCAGTTTTCAAGGGAACATATGGATTATGAGAACAAACTATGTTACATCTACAACATTTACAAAAACAAAAGGAAAGCTGAATAGACAAAATGCATTTTAACATGTACTTGGTTAATGCCGACTGAACGTATATATTTCCCCTTTAACACAACATATCTACAGACAATCCAGTACTATAACGTTTCAGGAAATACAAGGCCCACGACACTCACAAATCATATTATCTAATAAAGATAGTAAAATAAATATTTACAGATACGCACAAGTTTATCCAAATCTAAAATATTCACAAGTTATAGTTATCTGTAAACAAAATTATAATCGGATATGTATTCTCCGTTATAATCTGCCGCATTACGTCAGAATGCAGGAATACATTTCCATTTCCTTGGTAAATATTCAGTTTGCCCAATAGATGCTCCTCTCCTAATGATCACTTATTTACTGCTACCTTTTCATCCCTAATACACAACAATGTAAGACACATTGATTTTTTTTGTGTAGAGAATATGACAGTGCTGTCTTACCCGCAGTGGTATGCCTACTTCATCCAACAATGTGTCCCCTGTGTTGTTGGTAGTTTGAATGTCTCTCCTTGAATAATCCATGGATGGTTTAATTGTCTGCTTATTATCCTTACATGTCTTCTCGTGCGCAGATACTGGCTCCAGTTTCTCATCAGCAGATCTAGTTAGCACAGGTTCTGGAAATGTCCATAGAGTAGAATGAGAACCTAGCTTTTATGCTGAAATAATTACATTCTTCCCTTATTTAGGGCAGCATAATGAGGATACCAAATACAGCAAAATCAAATGAGCAATTTGTTCTAGAAACACAAGGTTTTAAATCTGTAGAGATCATTTAGAAACACATACACCTTTAAAATACAGAAAATGAAATTGTGCAACATGATAAATGTTAACTGAATTGTCTCTTTACTTTAAAGCAAATACAACATTACCACCATGCTTTATGGTTGGAATTGTATGAAAAATGAAAGATAGCACACCCAACATTTTCCCCACTTAACAACACTGTTTATCAAACTGACCCCACTTGTAACCAAACATGAACTTAATATATACAAAATGCCCTGATAGGTCTTTAGAGTCTAATTTTTCAGTTTGGGGATACAAAAAAGAAAGGAGGACATCAGATATTTTTATCTATAGCGCCCAATAACATGTATTCCAGATTCTGGTAACTTGTGTGGGAGTCATTGGTACAATATTAAACAACTTCCGTTAGAAAGGAACTTACCTGTTACAGATATTTGTTAATAAAACCTATTTTTACGGACGCAGCCACTCTGTCTATTACTCACAGATATTTATTAAACCGTCCACACTCCACATACTCAAAAATATGCCCCAGCTCTGTGGGGTTATGTCATATGCATCAATCATACAATAGGAGGGGTTTGTGTTTATTATAAATAAACTATTTAAAGAGATAATCAAACTGAAAATGGCAGATCCTTCACTGTTTATTCTAATTCCATAGGGTTAATTATTTGTGTTTTTCAATCATGTGTATCAAGCATCACAGATTAAGATTTCTTTAGTTATTACAAAGATCTGCCTGGGCAGAGCTACACCTGTTACACCAACAGGGGGAGCTCAATGACTACCTTTGAAATACTGAAGCTAATTTAGCTAGTCACAAAGTGTACTTTAAAAACCAGATAAAAAGATATTAAACTTAAATATATTTGTTTAATTAATTTTGTGATTCTACTAAGTAAATGGGCCATATTTTTCCTATGAATCTGACAATAAAACCATCTATGTGACCCTTCTAGTCACAGTCTATTTTGTTTCTCCTAGTAAAAACCCACTTTGATTGCTAGCTGAAAGGGAAATCAACATTCATCCTTTTGTATCACTTAAGGGATTTGTTCACCTTGGAATTTTTAGTATGTTGTGAAGAGCAGCAGTCTAAGATAGATCTTAAAATTGTATTTGTTGCAGATTTATAATAGCTGAAGACATCTCTAGTGTAAACAAGTGTTTAGTCCTCCTTTAAATATCTATTAGAAAGTCAAAACAACTAACTTGCTGTCCATTCTTTACCACTTGTCTGAGAAGATTCCTCCATTCTATTAGATGGCAGGGAGTTCCCCAGCATTTAAACTTATTTGGATAATCCAAATCACATAGCGTATCATTCTGTGGAGCTAGAGGTGTGAAGGGCAGATGTTTCCTAGGGATTACATGACAGGAAGTATAAGAAGAACATATTACCTAAAATAGAATATATGACCCAAAATTGGAAGAATATAACTCCCTAGGTCAATATTCAGCAGTCTATCTGCACCTAAAGTATATTCAGTATATTTACAGTGAATTTTAAATGACCTTATAAACACCTAATGTAATTGGAAAGGAAGCCATTTATTTCATATTTGTTATAGAATATCAAGCTGGGACAGTACATTGCTTAATATGTTTTTGGGTTTTACGCCATTTATTAACGCCACAGGTGAAACAAACGAATCAATGGTTTTGATCCATATAATCCCTTTGTCAGGATAATAGAAGTTAGTGGAGATACAGTATGTAAAGGAAGTGGCTATAATGGAGTCAGATTGCCACAAATTTCCCTAAAAAAGTGTGCGTGGGGGGGGGATTGCAACAACATTTCCACAACAATGTCCGCCTTCCATTTTATTCTCTGTAGTTTCCACTACTCTTTCCACCTCATGTTAACTCCTGGTAACCACGTGCTTTTCACACCAACACTGTAACCTAGCTACACTGAATGAACTATGATGATGAGATCACTATGGTGAGAATTGGTCTAACACTCATTTTCACTGATAAAGCTGCTTGGATTTTTTCCCCCTTTATTATACCAATTCAAAATAAAAATGGAAGTTTATTGTGAATGGAATTATCACGGTACTACATAGACACCATACATGAAAGATTTAAGTCATCTGCAGGCAACATTTACTGTATAATCTGAATAGGGGATGCAGGATACAGAAATTATGGTTGTAGACACTTTGGCCCTGAGATGTTGATTAGAAACGTTGAGTCTCATGGTAATTTTTTAGTGAAAATAAAAAGAGAGAATTCCCTAGCATGACAGTGTTAATGCGCTTCAATAAATCAGAAACCACCAATAGGAGCGTAGGCAGCACAGAGAGGCATAGTAGGCAGCTGCCACCAGGCAACGTAATGGGGAGGCAACAGAACTCCCATAAGTGTTACAAACATGTAACTTCCTGCCACATAACTGTAAGAAATCCGCTGGTGATTCTGCAATGGCATAGACTTCACTGGAAGGCATCCAGACATGTGGATCCTAACATATAGCTTTACAAAAATGCAGATTCACCTGGTTTTCTTCCAGTATATCGCTACAACTGTGCTGCCAGAGGTGCAAATACTGGGGGTCCCAGTTGCCACTCAGCCCATGTCTCTCTAGAGGGCCTGCATACCTTTCATCCCAGCAACTACCCTTTCCTTTCCCCAAATTTGCACCTCTAAGCTTCTGACTCATAAAATTCCAATTTTACATCACAACCCATTCATTTCAGGTATTAAACACAGTCTGCAAAAGGACACGGAAAGGAGAGGAGTGTATTGAATTTGAGATGGCCATAAATATCTTGCATATTGGAATACAGAGAGTGTTAGACTACTATTCCTATCAGTTATCAACAACAAAAAGGAGTGATGCAATATAGTTCGTTACAACAATGGCATCTTAGAGGGAAAGTGTTTGGATTATTTTGTAATCTACGTTCTACAGGCAAGTACTTTCCACCAGGTTTGTTAACATTTGTTAGAGTACCAGAAACAATTCTATTTTTAGTGGCCTGTTCCACAGTAGAATAAGATGACTGTTACACTGTAAGAGGACCATGTCATTTTAGCATAACAACAAAAATGCACAAATAATAAAAAACTGTACAGAGTGACTATGAAGGGTGTAAGCATGACCAAACAATGTATTTACATTCATATGCACAAGCAAATCAGGAGTGAGAGGTGATCATTTCATACCTGGCACATTACTAAGTCGTTTTTGTTGTTCTGTGATAAAAGAAAAAAGCAAAAAACAGTTTTGTGAGACAAGGTGGTGTGCAGATCTACCATGCATAGAATACACAAGCAATGTGACAAGCTGCAGTGAAACAGTGAAGTCAGTTAAAAAGCTATATACAGTATATGTGACATACAAGGAAAAGCAGTGACTGGCTAAGCTGTGTTTTAACACATTAACAGCACATCAGGTGGCATAGCAAATGGCCAATCCATGTTGTAGAGACAAACCAAAGATGCCAAGGTTTAGCATTCATCTTTCCATATGATGGGGGGGATCCGTAGACAAATTTATACAGAATCTCAACTGGGTTTCAAATGAGATGTTTAATTAGAGACATTACTGCTATGGAAACCATGAAAACATCTGTGACAAACTAAGAATTCAAAACACGACTTGACTGCATATCTACTTGCATGGACGGGAACGGTCATAGAGAAATCTTTGCCTAAGGCAATCAGTATCCATATGCCAGTCAGCACAAAGTAGGGAAATGCATCAAGTTACAGCAATGCAAAATATAATGAGTCTGACACCTCGTGCAACCCTGTACTGTGCATCACCAAAAGTGAAAAGCTATCAATAAAAGTAAAGCAGTCCTGAAGTTTGGCTATTAGTGCAGGTTCTCAGACAATCTTAATGATTGTCTTTTTTTAATGACTCCTTTTGCACCTCATTAACACCTAAGTGCACAAAGTCTAAATAACAGTTTACTAGTCAAATTGTCAACTAGTCAAATTCTAAGTAAACACAAAGGTTTACAACATTTTAAGGAAGTTGCAACTTCTCCACAAGTGTAAGCAATTTATATTTGTGCCTATTCATTTAGAATAAAAGACTTGGTTTCATTGCAGAGTGATGATCATGGCTGTCTCATTAAAATGCTGGAGCTAATGCAAAATCATTTAAAGGCCGCCAAATACAAAGGTAATTGTTTTTATAAATAATCATACTGTACAAATAGGGAGCTTCAAATCAGAATATCAATGTTACATAAATAGGAAAAGTTAATCACTCTGGGACCTCATAAAACTAGGGGGGGGGGGGGGGG
>WMED01006370.1:0-18535 GCA_019650415.1 Pipa parva | reverse complement strand
TTGTACATTAAAGTGAGTTATTTCCACTGCTGTTCTTTAAGGCACTTTTATTTTGATTATGTGGCCATCTCCTTTTCTCTCAGAAAACTAAGAAAAGGAACTGCTGGAGTCCACTATACCGGGAACATACGCTGGACAGCACCAAATCTAATCAGTAGATTTATCATTACTACGGATTACATAAGAACGTTGTTAATAATAATTACAGTGACCTGGCCTGAAATCTTAGGTTATTTGCTGTCAGCAGTGCAGTAACCTAGGCATATAGACTATGAGCTCTGTCTGACAAGCAGAGCAAAATGATCAGTATGGTAGCCCAACAATCAATGCTGAATTACAGGAATGTGCACTCAGTCCTCTACAATGCACAGACATGTTATCCCACGTTGATAAATAATTTATACAGTGTATTTCCTCAGTTCAGGGTTTCAGCTGTGATTTACTAAAAGCCTGTGCTATGCTTCTCCAACCTTTTTTCTATATAGCTAATTAGATGGTGGGAAGCATGCAGTGTTATAACCTCATCTCTTGTAAATTCTTGTGGCTCCTCCCCCACCCCCACACACTCTATGGTATCTTACGCAGCAAACAAATTCCAGGTATGCTAAAACGGAGTGGAAGGCGTGTTTCAAATTAGTTGTTTTTTTTTCTTATTTGTTTGTTTTGCATTTTTGTGGTCTTAAAAAGTCTGATGAACCCTGCCACCAACTTCACATTTAAGAGATTATATTTATCAGATGAAGTAGATACGTATGGTATATAGACCAGAAAATCATTTATTTATAACACATTTCTCTAACAAAAACAAATGTACTTGTGTTCCTAACTAGTGGGAAAAAATGCTACCAACTGTAGAACACTAAAAATGGGGAATAAGTAAGAGGTAGATGGGCATAATCTACTAGGTAGGGGGAAGCAGAGAGGGCAAAGCTATAATCAACAGCAAAATATGGAAAAAAAAAAACTATTAAATCTATATAATGAGTGAAGGTGATGCTTTTTAAGGACTTTGAAAAGATGACTTAGTCTAGGTAGGGAAATGTGCAAGGAAAGACAATAAACATACTAATAAAATAAATTAGATTGTTTCTAGTTAAATGCAATAAATATTTTCCCTTACCTAAGCGTGCTACAGTGTTAACTTGTAAGCATGTATCATATTTTTTATTTTTTTGCATCTCGATCCTTATGGACTCACTGAAGTCTGAATAGTCGTGTAGAGCTATGAATTCACATCTACACTTCCCTATGTTCTCTTATTGAGCAAACTCTGCAAAGTGATGAATACAAGACCAATTCAGGTGACTACACTAGTCCTGTACTTACGGAGTGTGTCGAAAGTGCGAATGTGACTAGGTGAACTGCTCTGAATTCACCTGTTTCATCGCACTTCAGAGTGGCGAATTGGGGGGTTGATGGCAGGCCTCCAGTGTTGTATAAGGTGACTATTTCTTCAAAAGTGACAATGGTGACTGCCACTAAATGACAACATGGCGCAGGGACAAGGTGACATAGAAATAGAACATTCACAGAATACAGTTAGTGGGTCAGTGTGATATTGACGTCCAATTCCATCACTAGTTGAATTTGCTTCACTCTACATGACTTCTCATCCTACTTCTATGCAAATGACTACACCACACTACGCATGTGACAGCATTTGCCACTGTATACCCGCACGACAAGTGTATTCTCCACTTAGTCAATAGTGAGCAGTGAATTCATGACTATTTTGGCAATGCAACTCAAATTGTAGAAAAGTGAACTCGGCAGGTGAATTTTCACTTTAGTCAGTAAAACTCTATGGCTTTTTGTACTGCAAAACACTGTATTTTCTAACATGAACTGCTGCCTAGTTTGAAGTTTACTTTCGTTAACCAACCCCCCAACACTTTCTGTAAAATAGGGAGAGGCTGCCATCTATTGGCAGCTTTTGTTACAACCAAAACAATTTAGCTAAGCTTAATAAGTAAATGAAACAAATGTAATATATACTGTATATTTTTAATAATTTACTAAAGACCCTTACTTTTGACTTTTTTTAAATATCTTAGTTTTTAATGTTAAAAGTACTATTTCCTCACAGATTGCCAGCTTTTATGACCATGTATTTCAGTGAGTCAAATAAAAGAGGAAACCATAAAAAAAATAGGATTTTAATGCTGAAGTCTAGCCTTACTCACTTGATGGCTGAGGCTCTATTCTAAGGAACAAGTGAACATTAATATTAGAGATGTAATGCATTGCTGTCTAACTTTTATCTGTAGAATTATAACATATCTAAAAAAAAATCTCCAAAAAAAATTCTTTAAACAAGACTAAACTGAAAAACAGCTCTGGGTTTTTTGTTTAAAATTTAGCAGATGGCCTGCTCTTTTTGCTTTAATTAAAATGCGTGGTTGATTAGATTAATGAAAGGAATGTCTGCCCATTTCTCCATATAAAATGTATTTTATCATGCACACTTGTCATTATCCTACTACAATATATATCCCTCTCCACAAATATCCAAAGTTCAGAATCTAGTATGTCTTTGGTATATATACTAGGACATTATGTAGTATAGTAGTATATAGTATAGCAGTACATTTTCCCTTAGTATGTAGTCTGGTACAGTTGTCACCAAAAAGGCAGAACATTCAAAGACATGATAAATATGTTTTATTGATATGATATAATACGCTATCAATTCCCTCTCCTGTTTCTATCCTTACATAAAGCCTGTTATTGCTGCCTTAAGCTAGGTTCACATTGGTGGTTTTATGCAGTCACATGACTTTCAGGTGAATTGATCTACTTATCTGAGGCTTCTTTAAGTTCATCAGCTTTCAGCAATTGTCTGACTAATACAAATATAGGAGTTACCCCCATAGGCAGAACATTTTACATTAATAATATTAATTAATATTAATACTGGGAAACACAACATCAAAATTTCAACTTTCAATCCTTGCCCACTTATGGCCTAGCTCAATAACGGGGGGTGGGGGGGTGGGGGCAAGGTCTAAGGTGTAATGTAACACTCTGAGGCCCTTCCTACTTAAGGCAACAATATGATCTCTCTTACTGGATGAATATTCAAGTGCTTTTACATACAAGTATGTAGAAAGAAAGGGTTGCAGATCTACACAAAACATCCCATTTTGGATATTCATCTTTATACAATAATGAGAATGTTAAAATTCCTTGCACAAAGTAACTGAAAATGACTCAGTTCCATAGGAACAAGCACTTTATTTTACATAAAGCCCTTTATACATAGCACCTTAATAATGTCAGCAATACTAAAGTATTGGTTCCTCAGCATAATCATTAACATCCTTCAGTGCAGTGTCATAAATTTTACAAGTTAGAAACAGTAAAATAGAATACTATTTTGTACTTACTTGTCACAAAAAATTTCTTAGTAAATGTACAGCTGTCAAATGCTGCTATTTTTTCCTGTAGGACCACCACGAGGACCCTGTAAACCAAAAGCACACAATTAATAAAATAAAACAAAAAATATTACAAGGTATTTTATCCTATAGGGAGAAATACGTTGGCAAGCTGCCTTGAAGCTAAGAAAACATGAACTTCTACCTGTAAACATTTTCTTCAAGTCACTGTAGTATTGTGGGCAATAACACTGTGTGACTTGAACAATTAAATCCAGACAGGAGTGTATAGTAATGATGTGCACAACATGTGTAGGAATGCTTAACCAAGCCAAAGACAACAATTGGGAACAAAGTCGATGCTATTATATTTTATTTCTATTTAATAATCATGCTAAAATATTTTATGTAATGACTAAAAATGTTTATATAGGAGAGGTCTACTATATAGATATATTGAGATAAAGCTATAATACTACAATAGGGTCAACCAACAATGATTAGGTTTAATGGGCTTCAAACAGGTATAATGGTTGTAAGAAATCTCACAGATTTTTATCTAAAAGCAAGAATTTTCTCAGGAAATGTTCTGATTGTGTATGAGAAGAAGGTGGTACAGGGATGTGAAACTGCTATAACTTTTATTGTAGTGTTATAAGTAACAACATTTGGGGGTACTTCTGTAACCCCCTTCCTCATTGTGTATCAGAAATAATTACCTATGCACGTGCATGTAAAGTGGTGGGAAATGCTCCGTAAGACCGCAACCGTTTTAAGCTGTTAAATTGGTCTCAAACTCACCACACTGCAGAGTCTGCTGAGTGCACATATATAGGGAAGTGGTGAATAAATGTGAATTCACACCTTTCACGCAACAAATCGGCCTTTCATGAATAAGCCCCTTATCGTTGCTACACTCTAATGAGCATGTGCAAGGTTTCTTTACATAAATGTATAACTTTTATTTATACTGTTTCAGTAACCAAAGGAGCAGTAACTCTTACAGTTACTCACTTTATTTAACCACTTCTATATTTATATTGCCCTAATACAGTAAATGCACCATAAAAGTGAGAAAAAAACCTGTCACTTTTATCAAATTTTTAAATTTGACTAAAAAAATGTAAACTTATGAATTTCAGTGATTCAGCCAAGTTCTGCTTTAACACGTTTTATTTTGCAATGATATTTGATTCCAATATGAAAGTATACATTATTGTTTTCAAAAAGGTTACATCGTTTACATATATGTTAAAAAAAAGATGATAAAATGGTCTCAAAGCCAAATATACTCCTACTTTATAGACACAATTTAGAATGATGGAAAAACAAACTGAATATATTGTGACTATAAATGATTTGGAGGCATTTGCATTTTATTTTTGTGTTACTGTTTGGAGATAGAATGTTGTTATATAGATAAACGTTGGCCTGCCAGTTTTTAATCCATTCATTTCTACAGTCAAATAGTACTGAACAAAACTAATTATTCCTTTATTCCCGATTTAAAAAGATGTTTGGCTACAGAGAATCCAGAACAGTCTGCAGAATACCTAGAGATTCAATTAATGATCAGTTCTCAAACGTTTTAGGTCTGCTTCTTAACATTAGAGGAAAAAAACTCCAAATCTGTATTTAGATCTTATTTTGCTGTGAATTAACAATGCTAAATAAAATATCTAACTATACTGATTAACACTTTAGTTATAACAGTCAATCAAATATATGGATTCATAATAAATAAGCATTAAGGGGGTAATTCAACAATGTGTGAAGTGAGGTCCGGATCCTTTGTCTCACTTGGCACAGACTGTTAGGCACTCGCTGATGTCCTGCACGCGGACATCAGCGAACGCTTTAAAGGGATTCCAGTCTCAGCGAGGCAACTCGGTCTCGCCGAGACTGGAATCCCTTTAAAGTGTTCGCTGAAGTGTGTGTGCAGGACATCAGCGAGCACATAACAGTCAATGCGAAGTGAGGCGAAGGATCCGGACCTCACTTCGCACTATGGTGAATTCCACCCTAAATCAGATGAAACTGAAATGAATTTGGATATTTCTTGACAAATTGTTCCTAGAAGGCTGATAACACATAGTGTGTTCTTTGATCACCAAGGATTTGCACAGTTTAATATAGTTGCAGGGATCATAAAGCCCCTAAATCCTACCACCAATTGTAATACAAATCTTGTAAAGAGTTCTGTGATTATTATTCCAACTGCCAGCCAACAGCAAGGATGAAGGAATGATTATATGTGTGATTTAGCACCTGTGGGGAAAACATAGCCCTGGGTGCAATCAGAAAAAAACAAAAGCTACAAGATTTTGTTTAGTATATATAACTTAACTTAAAAGAATACAACAGGTTTCGAAATAAAATAACATTTATGGTGCTGTTATATTCGCATATTCTGTGCTTTTTCACCTAAATAACTTATAGTAACATATATATATATATATATATATATATATATATATATATATATATATATATAAAACTATTGTTAAATTTCACTCATCCAACAAACAATGTCTTCATGTTGTGATCACTCTCTTGGGAGTGATTTGTGAAGACAGCTAATGATAGTTTTCCGGTCTTAACTTGAATGATATAGAGATTAAAGTACAAACCCCCTGTTCTCTATTTCCCCTGTCATTTCCCTTTCCTTTCCCTCGCAATTTTGAAATAACATTACGTTATGCTTACGTACTATGATCAGAAGCATTAAGTATTGCGGTGAATGTTGGTTATGATTTGTATATAAGACAATGCGTAAGGAAATATGTAGATCTGTTCCTGTTCATACTTTTTTCAACACATGAATAATCAATTAATATGTGCTTAAAGGAAACATTTTCACCCATTTACACTGCCTCTGTTGAGGCTTACTGTCACCCTCTAAGTAACTCAGAAGCCTACGCTGGTCTTTGAAAACAAGGCATTTTGAATTATGATATTGCTTTACTCTACTATGGTATTATTGTGTGACTGCAATACTTTCCTTAGATTCTAAAAGCAGTTCAATAATCTGTCCAAAAGATCAATTTTTGTTTGAACTATGCAATGGTGATCAATGGCATCAACAAAAACCACAAAAAACAATCTACAAAGAAAAAAATAGTTTGTTTTTGGTGGATTGTTAATTTATTTTTGTTTAGATTGTTAGTTTTAGATGTGTTTTGTGGGGTTTTTTTTACATGTTGTGTAACAAGCCAGCACCCCACTAGTTAGGGGGTGCGGGTACTCCTCAGGTGGTGATCCCCACACCCCCTCATAGTAATAGGTGGAAGTGGGGGTGATAGAGGTCCCAGAGGCCCCTTCTTTTTGTTTCAACAGGTCCTCCTACCCTACAGGGACATAGGGGGGAAGTTCCATGTTAGTGGCTTCATAGGAGCCACTTCCAGCACTTAGCGATCCCCTCACTCAGCCTAGCTCTAAGCGAGTAGTGATGTTGGGTGGAGGAGTGGGGGTCCCAGGGATCCCCTGCTAGCTGGGGTTGATTTAGTTTATACTAATTATTTTCATAGCACTAATATTACAGCAGCGTTATGTAAATAATTTGGTTTGAAATTATAACTGCTTAATTTAGTGCTTGGTGGGTGCTGATACTGGGGTGGATTGGGGGGAGGTGTGGGGGTCCCAGGGACCCCTGCTAATTGTGGTTTATTTATTTTATATAGAAAAACACGTTCACATGAATGAGCTTGAAAATGTCATTGGAGGAAGTAACTTGTCAGTAATTTACATAACGCCTCCTAACTCCTACAGACCAGACAACAAAAATAATTGTTGGGCTGACAGGGAGAAATGACATATAAAGGTAAATTTTTTTAATATATCTATATTTAAAACAACTTTTATTTCATTAGTAGAACGTTATTCAGTAAACAAGTTTTGACTTGACAGGTGCACTTTAAGCAACTGCTGTGGAATTCTAAATAGGATTTTAAATTTTTTCTATCATTAATGGTCCTTTTAAACATAGCTTAAAGGGAAACTATAGTCAAATTACATCTTTACATATTTAGTACTATACCTTAGTGAGAAGTGTTTCTCCCCAGTAGTTGTTTCATGTGATGCACAATGATTGAGCAGGCAGCACTGATAAACTGCTGCACTAGGAAATGTGTGTGTGTATTGACCAGTTTTCTATGAAAAGGTACCCTTCCTCTGGACATTTTTGCCCTACTTACTACTTAGCACACGTGCACAAGTCAGCTTTGCCTCTGTAATCTCCTGTATTCCAACTTAATTTATGCAGCCAAAAAGGTCAGCACACTGCTTAACCAATAGCAGTCAGGCAGCTTTTTTTCTCATGTTGCCCGACTTGCAGAACAGAAAGAGGAGGTGGAGCAGAGGTAGGAAAATGTCGGCTCTCAGGAAAACTAATTAAGGGAATCAAAGGACAAGTATTTTTTCTTCCCTAAACTTTTTTTTGTGACTATTTGTATCAGCAATTGGCTTAGTAAAAAGGAGTTTTATATGTACTGTATGTGTGCAGTTATGTCAGCACTGTAGTGCCCCTTTAAAGAAGATTGGTGAATTGCTTTATATGAAATTAAGTCAGTTACAATATGAAATGTATTCTGTTTTAGGGGCTGTAAATGTATCTGTATAGTATGATTTTAAATTAAACTGAACACAGCTGTCTTTAAAAATTTGTATAGTACAAACAAAATGTCCGAATTTACTGCATCGAGATTTGGCAAACATATAGATTAAATCATAGAGATTTTTGTTCTGAAAAAAACCTAATCCCACATGAAAGAGAAAATGAGGTTTCTTTCTCCACTTTGCTCCTATTATCATATTTCATGCCCTTGAGCTGCATGTTTACAGTACTGTACAAACAGACCCCAGAAACACGACACAATCTAGAAAACATATTTTCTTCTGTTGACCAATATGTTTTAAAATCAAAGTCACATTTCTGCTTGAGAGAAAGCAGGCAAGAAAATCCTATAAAACCAAATAAACATCATCTTAATTTAATTGAAATCTAGGAGACTTCTGTCAAAATGACAGACACAATAAATCACTAATAATTTTAAATTTAAAAAAATGTTTAAAGGGCATCCAAAACCCATGAAGGTAAGAAGGCTGATAACTACTGTTGAAGGACAACTGTATAAAAATTCAGATACCAGAGCTTCTATGAAACAAGTGATGCTTTTTTCACACAAAATGTAACTATTGTGTTGTATATTTGTAATTTATGCAAGGGGTTCTTAACGTTATTAAGCATTGGATTTAAATTGTCAATAAATTAAAAAATAAGCAAAAAAAAATATATCTGCTAGAAGACTGTATCAATTAGCCATACAAATTAAAAGAGGTTAATTCACAGATTTACTGTGTCTGCCAAACTGATTTCTTCATGGAAAAACATGTGGGGAAAGAAGTGCAGGTGGAACCTTTGGTAAGTCCAATGGGGGTGGGGGGCTTCTCTGGCACTTTGTGGGATGTTTTATACGTTTTAAGAACAACGGGGAGATTTTTAAGCAAACGTTGTGCTTACAGCCCTTAAAGAAACAAATTGGCAGTTTATTAATGGGGGGGAGAATCAATTACTGAGGTATGATAGCTCAAATCTACTATTTAAAAAGTTACTATTCACCTGTAATGGGGAGTTAGTATACTCAAAGCCAGTCTCTGATTGTTGTAACTTACAATCCTTCAGTAAACTAGTGCCCCCTTTCTCTTGAATATACTTTTAGTCCTGGACTCAGGGGGTGGGAGCAACAAGAAGAGAGTAACAGTAGCACCAAGGTAAAATAAAAAGAAATGGTCTGCAGCACATTTATCTAGAAACAAAATGTAATTGGCGTTACTCTGTTTATTTAAATGCCCATGACAAGCCTACAGAGACAAGGTGTCCATGGTTTAAAGCCCCTTAAATGCCTCTGTCAACAAAGATTAAGAGAAAGTAAATCTGTCTTTCTTTCAAAGTGTCTTTGTATAGAAAATATGGACTGCCATGCTTATTAAACCTATTTAATAATATTTAATATTTAAACCTATTTAATAATAACCTATCAACTATTCATTTTAATTTCACAGTGAAATCTCAAGTTTGCCCTAGTCAAAAGTCTGTGTATCCTTACAAAGGTGTTTGGTCAGCTAGTGGGTGTGACCTAAGGTGCTAAACATCCCGTGCCTATAAGCTCCTGAGATGTAAATCCAACACTGGGCACATAGGAGGAAATGATAATATGACATTTTATGTGTTGTGAAAATATTGGGGAATTTACTGTCAACACAAAACACCATACTTGTTACCCAGAATAAATTGACTGCAATAGGAAAGCAAATTGATGTAGAAAGCTTGGGTTAAATGATGAGGTGTTAGAAAACCAAATTAAGTGAGGAATTTAATAGCCAATTTATTGGTCTTAACAAAGAGGTGTATAGCATGTAAATAATTTGTTGGGAATGTGATCAGTTTGAAAGGAAATTTAGTAGGGCTGCATGGGCCACTCTATAAATGTACTACTCTGATATTGAATTGTACAGTGCTGTGTACATTTTTGGTGCTTTATAAATAAAATTATACATACTGGGAGGAAGTTGCCCAAAAAAATATTTGTGCTGTTTTTGTGCATAAAGTACTGGGAGAATTTAATTCAACAGAGGTGGTAGATCCAACCACATTAGTTTCACACTACAGGCTGACAAGCCAACAAAAACTATAGATATAGTTTGATATACTATAGTTTGTAGTGGAAAAGAGGCATTGTAAATTGCATATACTATCTGTGGCCAAGTCACTCTGTAGCAATTGTCTGACTCAAGAGATCACAATCTTGCAAATCACTGTTTATGTAAAGCATAATGCCAACCTAGAAAACAAATACAGACAACATACTTGTCATTTTTAATATATATCAATGAATTGAAAACCACTGGTTGTTCAATAAAAGATGTGAATGATGTAAATAATGAAAAACATATCACATAATCAAATTACTACATGAAAATGACTATTAGAAAGTGTAAAAAAACAATACCTCATGTTATAAATATTGTATAAATATTGTTTTGTCTATTCTAAATATGAACAGCATCACTGGATATTAACACTACTTAATGAAGTCTTATTTCATAAATCATGAACAGATTTTAAGTTGTACAGCTGTATCCATTGGTGCCTTTAGTGAAACTTTACCTTTTGTTGCAGTGTAAGTCATAGATGGGAGTTTTAAACTGAATTGATTTCACTATTTCACCAGTTCGCATAGAATATAAATCCACACAGCAGTAAGGCTGACTTGTGCTGAAACAGAAAATTAAACATTCTTTACAATCCCAGACATGACAACAATGTGTTACCAAAAACAATCAAATATAAATATATATAAATATACAGAAAATACCATTTGGTCCAACCAAATCCTGCTTTTATTACAACTCAATTCATCTAGCTAAGTAAGGTTACGGAGCTGGTATTGCCCTAACTCTTTATCAGGTTTCTGGATTGTGGGTAAACTGTATCAGGAGAATATAAAATTATAAAGTACAAGAATACAAATATAAAAATATGAATGTATGCAACCATTTAATAAAGAGATTGTCATCCTTTTTTGACTAAAGTATTCTTATTATAATTGATGTTTAAATTATCATCATATTCCAGCACTGCTTTTAAGAAAAAAAATCTGTAAAAACAAATTCATAAGCATAAAACAAATGTCTTATTTGAAAAGCTTCTATTTCCCATTTTAATTGACCACTCACGCAATTAGAAAATATACTGCAATTACAACTGACGCAAGAAACAATGCATCTGCTGGAAAGTGGAGAAGAAAGGAATTACAGGTATAATATGTTCTCCTTCCCAGTTAGTTAAATTCCATTACTATGATATCAATAAATCTTTAACATGAGCTTACATTATATGTTAGATCTTCTAGATCAGGGGTGTCAAACTCATTTTCGTTGGGAGCCACATCAGATTGTGGTTGCCTTCAAAGGGCGACTGCAATTGTAAGACTGTTAAATGATCTGTTGAACGAAATTTATACAGTCTTATAATCCCAATCAGCACTTTGAAGGCAACCATAAGGCTGAATATATTGTTAAATAACATGTTACACCATATCACACACAATATTCATCCACTGATCATGTTCTTAAAATAAAAACAAACCCAAATAAAAATGAAAGCAAATGGAATGAAAATTTACAATAAAACCAATATGATTAACAAAAAAATAAATAAAAACAAACCCCAAATCTCTAGTATATACTTTAATTAAATAGTAGGAAGAGCTTTTTGGCTGCTCTAGAGTCACAATAAATAATACAATAGATAATATATTCTGTGGTACCCTGAAACATTCATTTTTGTCCGCCATAAAATCCTGCAGATACAGTGTACTACACTTCTACTTTCATTGCCACTTGCTTGCCAGAGAGTGTAATGCTAATTCCCACTGCTATCTCCAAGCCTTCATGCACTTCTCTCTCCCAGAGTTCCTCAGTCCCAGGCTCCTAATTTTCCGCACAGAAGGCTGTGGCCTTAGTGTTCAATGCTACCTGCATGGTATTTTGATATCCTTAGTCATACATAGTCAATTCAATGATGTTCTTGCTGACTGCCCTTAATGCTCTGCCAATCAATTCGCTGTCTCAGTCATTAGGGATGCCTACCATGTCTAGAGACTTGACACCTTGAGGGCCACATAACATAGGGTCGTGGGCCGCATTTGGCACACGGGCTTTGATTTTGACACATGTTCTAGATAGTAAAGTTATTGTCTTTGTGGAAAATTTCTATTTACTGATGATTGCAATGACACAATACTGTTTCTATTAAGTATTGAGAATAAATTGTATTTCATTTGAAGGATGCCTTACAGTTTGCAGCTTTTGTATGTTGCATCTAGGTTTTCTTCAAGGCCATAGGGGCAAAAAGATCATCAACTTATTAAACATGTTAAGGTTAAGGAACATCTGTGAAGACTGTATGTGATGTACATGATATTTATATGTCTTTTAATCACTGTCAGCAAGTACGTCTAACTGCTAGCTTGCATGTGTGTGGTCTTGTTTGCAATTAGCCAAACAGAATTATTTGTTATAAATTCTTTTGATTCCATATACACAATACTAAAACATATACTTTGTTTAAAGGTAGTGGTGCCTTTCAGACCAAATAGAAAGGAAATTCCAGCTTAAATCATTTGATATATTTGTGGTTTAATGAATATAAATTGATAACCAGGAATAAGAACTACACAAATGAGGAGTGAACAGACTACATGAGTAATTCAGGAAAATGAACAGGAACAAGTTATTTGGCATAGGGTAGAAATATTTTCCACTATGCACCCAAAAGTTGCAATTGAAAGATATTCTAGAATGTTTGTAAATGGTAAGCGACTTCTAAGAAAACCTCCAAATATCTGCTTTTGGGGAACATAAAGAAAACTGTATAAAACAATTATTATACAATATAATTTGGTGTCTTATATTAAGCGACGATACAAGGGAAAGAACTACTTAGTCTATATTTGGATTTGGTCCTTACAAAATAAACTAATGAATGATGCCTCCTCTTTCTATGACATTGCAAAATGATGTCTACTTCTCTCTAGTGTAATTGTGCAGTGAAGAACAGCAGAGAAGATATCATACCACCAGCAGTGGATTGCTATGACAAGGCCTGGAAAAAAGTTCTAATAATCGAATGCCACATCTAATGAAACCTCTGAAGCACCCTAAAACTCCGTCTGGAAAATAAATATTTAGCCAAGAAATTAAAAATTAGTATCTTTCCCAACATTGTCAACGTATGTATGTCAGTCCCATAAAGGTGAATGACATTAGTGTTTCCTCTCATCATTTATAACTAATCCTTGAAACTGACTTTTGTTCTAAAAAAATAAAATAAAGTAATGTCTACACTCCTCCCACCCTCATCATAAACACAGGGCATTATTGCCAAATGAAGGCCACATGCCTGTTGCTGAACTCTTCTAGAACATCTAATATAGTCCAATAGATGTTATATAACAACAGCAGGGGGTAAATAGCATCATATGTAATGTATTTTCTAAGACACAGTAGCAAAGAATCCCCTTATCACTATGGAAACTCAAATGAAGCAGACTAGGATTCAGTGTTCCATGTATTTTTTTGGAAAAAGATCTGGTTGACTTTGCCAAATGTATAAACTATCCAGAAAACATCAATTTTCCTTCATGCCTCTGCAAGTCATACAATCCACTATGTCAATGGCAATAGCATTACTTTTGTAGGTAGAACGCACAGTGGCATTGAAAAAAATGACTTCCACTAACTATGCACTTTTCCATTGTGTGAATTATAAGTGTACTATTGGATCGTACAACGCTGCGTAAGCTAGTCGTGCTTTATAAATAAAAATATACATACATACAAATAGCAAAAAAAATCTGCTCACTTCCTTCTTTAAAAAAAAGCCTCAACTTATATGCATTTCCAAAAAGTGTACCCAGTCTCAGAAAGGAAAGAAAACATAAGCTAAAATCCTTTATCTATGGCATTAGAAATAAACTATTCACCTTAGTTTGGTTTATTTTAAGTAACTAATAAGGGCACAGGCAAATATTTATCTTAGAAATTAAAATCTTGCTAGGTAAAGTCAATCTATGCGCTACCAAATTAATATATAATAGTATAACGTGTAACTCTATTGTATTGTACAACTGTTAGCTAAATGTTATTTTTTAACAAACAAATATGTATCTAAAAACCAATAATAAATTAAGGGTGAAGTTAGTGTATGTAATGTCACTTTTGTTATTTATAACGTGCATCACTCACATTGTGAGTAACATCTTATGCCAGGTCATTATAATAAACAGGTGATGTTGGAAAGCAAGATGTAACAAAATGTCAAAAGGATTTTCAATAGCCTTACTCATGAAAGAATTTATTAAGTGACAAATGTAAAATGCAGTAGTGTTGGAGGTATGCAGTAGGAGATGATCCACCCAAAAGAAACTTTTATCCTTTTACTTTTTAACTTCAAATTTAATAGGAAGTTTACAATTTAACACTCAAGGGGGTAATTCACTATCTTCCGAAGTGAGGCGAAGACTACGCACCTCACTTCTGAAGATAGTGAATTCCCCCCTCAATCTCAGTAGGTGATATTTATAAAAGTTGAAAAGGTTTTTTACTGGAGAAATAGCGTCAATAACCTTATATCGCTGATTTTGATGAATTATAAAGCCTTTCCATCGAAATATTTTGCCGAAAAGCGTTTGCCTGCTTCAAGCTGATCATTATTACTATGGAGTTGGTTTAGTCGTTTAGCCATAGTCAGATTAGTTTTCATGGTGACAAAGAAACATAGATATTGATCAGAAATTGAAGGGGAACCACATTAAAAACACTGCAAAGTGTGCCAGTTTTGAAGGATTAATATTAATCTCTTTCAACACTGCCAATTTCCTATTTAAACAAATGAAACATTTCAGTGAAATGGAAAATAACAGAAAAGTGTTGATAAACAGTAAATGAATCAAAAAGTCCCAAATGATCTTCTTAAATTTCCCTCAACTGTTTTAGGCACAAGACTGTAGACATTTTTAGGGAAAGGAAGACTATTACATGTGTATAAATCTAGTAGAGCTAGTAAACAAAATGTTGCAATAAATCCATAGGTTTTTTTTTTTGTTTTTTTTAAATCTATGTTGAAATGCTTTTAAGGTCAGGCACATTTCACAGTGCAACTGAAAAAAAATTAGAAACAAAAAAGAGCAGATTTCTTTGGCTCTGATTATATTTCCAAAAACTTGAAGCTAGATATGATTAAAAGAAATGACCTGCCTCCCACTCTCTCTTTTACTCTATTCAGTCTGTATTTTCAAAATAATACAATAGAAAGTTACATCTTCAGTCCTGCTCATCTTTTATTATAAAAAAAAAATACTGCTAACTACCGGTACACTATAATATTATTCATTAACTCTCAACAATAAAAATCTCATTTTTTTTATTTAGAACCTTCAAAAGGTTCGAAAAATACATGAAAACAAACGCAGTGAAAAAATAATTGTTTAACTATTAGCAAACAACAAAAACATAGCTGTCAAACTCAAAAACAGTGGGGGGAAAGAGTAATATTATATCTTGTCTGATGATGTCAGCTTTATTTTGGAAATTAACTGCAAAGGCCTTGGACAGATATACCTGTGGGTGTAAATCAGGGGTGGGCAAATGTTTAAGCCATCGAACGCATAAACGGCCGATGGCTTCAGAGAGCCAGGGGGCATGCCTAGCATGCTGATGGCTATGGTGCTAGGCCAAGCCCTCCAACATTTTAATATCCTCCCACGGGCTGGGCCGGGACTTCCGGAGGGCCAGATTCGGCACAAAGGCCATAGTTTGTCCACCCCTGGTGTAAATTTATCAGGTGCAAGCAGAGGCATGCTAAAGGTGGAAAAGAGGACATTTGCAAAGTGTTTGAAGAGAAATAGGGTGATGGAGCAATAGTGGAGCATACATTTATAGCTTAAGAAGTCTTTAGAGAAGGTTGGTTTTTTTTTTCCAGTGGCACTAAAATCTATGTGAGCATCTCTGCAGCTATGGTGTGTGGAGTGTATTAGGGAGGATGAACTGCTATAAGCATGAGAGAGTGTAGGAAAAATGACTTTCTCCAATGCCCCAGGTAGTGTGCTGCCATTTAGAAAAAAGCAGTTAGAGGAGATGAGGATGGAAGTGGCAATAGCAACACAGAGAGTCCAAAGAGATCTAGGAATTCTAATATGTACTTGTGGCTCTGGAAAGAGTTGTAAAGAATTTGAAGTTTGCCGGATAGGAGGTGATGATTGGAGAGAGAGAACATGACAGAAATAAAGTACTTAGTAAAATGCAGGTCAAGGAAGTGGCCATCACATCAGGTTGGGAAGTTGGGCCTGTAAAAGGCCCTAGGACAAGGTAAGAGAAAGAAGTCTGTTAGAAGGAAATGAATTAGGATTATCAACAGGAGTGTTGAAGACACTTAATGAGATTGGTTGTATCATATGAAAGGTCATCAAAAAGACATGCAACAAGGTGGTCAAGGAATAAGTAAAAGGGACCAGCATGTTACTGTTACATGCAGATTTATTGTAGAAGAAAGATGCACATTGAAAATAAATTGGGAAAAAAAAGTCAGAAAGGGGTCTGAAGGCACAGAGATGAGAGACTAACAGGCCTACTGACACAAAATCTTTCACTAACAAAAAACCTTGCTGTCATTTCTGCCCCCACTTTAACCAAATATCCCAAAAATGCTCATTGTGATATCATGAAACAGAATTTAACGCCGCAAGCAGTTTACTGTGTAAAACTAATAAGATTATTTTTGGAAAACAGTGAAACTTTGTTTGTTTGTTCCATCTCAGTTTGTAATATTCAGACCCCCTGTGAGTGAAAGATGACTACTTTGGTCATTCTTTCTACAGAAATATTTGTTTTCAATGGATACTTCAAGTACAAAAACTGCCAGTGGCAATCTATAAACTATGCAATGTTGTATGATGTAGGGCCAAGTGATATGCTTGGAAATGTACAAATAAAGTACACATCTATTTACTAAGAATCATTGACATTTTATCCACCACTATTTTTACCATCTTAATTAAATTGATCAGGGCAAACCTTCACACTCTGATACATTTTTCACCCTTTTTGTCATGACTTTTAAACCAATAAAATTTCCCTCTCCTTGAATGCCGTGCCTTGAGATTAAACAATGCAAATTCCACTGTGGTAAAAAAAAAAAGATCCTTAGTTCATTACCCTTGTGGTCTAACAGGGACAAAGCAAGGGTATACTTATATGTGGGTTAGTCATGTACTAATGCAGGGGTAGGCAATCTTTGCAGAGGAGGGAGCCATTTCGCTCCCTCCTCCAACCAGAGAAAAATGTTTCTGGAGCCACAAAGGGGGAGGACCATACACGCTCCTGATCACATGACCCTCTGATGTCCCATCACAAAACGAGTCGGAAGTCATGGGCAGGTGGGTGGGCGACAAGCTCAGAGCCGGAACAATGCAGCCAAAGAGCCACATGTGGCTCGTGAGCCACAGTTTGCCAACCGCTGTACTAATGCATTAGCTGTGAAAATGTAGAATAAAACAAGAAATTGTTAGATGCATTAGCATATTGGCTGTGAAGAGTTGTCAGTTCAATACTAAGTGTTAACTGATGTCCCTCAAGGCATGAGCTACAGTATCAAGAACAAACTAAGCCATACCAAAAAGGAATATAAGAATCACCAATAATAAAAGTCGATGGATAGGTCAAAGATAACTTCTAGTTAAAATGTCTATTTTTGTTCTACTGGAAAAAGCCTATTACTCAAATATGCAAAAACTAATAAAAGAACAGTAAATAATGAAGTAACATAGTTTATAAGGCTGAAAAAAGGCACAAGTGCATCCAGTTCAGCCTATTTTCTTGCAATGTTGATCCACAGGAAGGCAAAAAACCCATGAGGCAAGAGCCAATTATCCTCATAAGTAAATGTCACTTGTTAATTTGGCAATAAAAAAAAACAAAAACAATCAAAC
Organism: Pipa parva; assembly: GCA_019650415.1. NCBI lineage: Eukaryota > Metazoa > Chordata > Amphibia > Anura > Pipidae > Pipa > Pipa parva. Next base: position 612 of record WMED01006370.1, on the reverse strand, counting down.
TAAATAAAATTAAGATATAGGCTTCTCCAAACCTTATACCAGCGATTTTCAACCAGTGTATCGCGGCACACTAGTGTGCCGTGACACACTGGCAGGAGTGCCGTGTCAAAGTCGGCTCTGACTGCCGGCTAGCACTGGGAGATGCGCTTCTCCCAAGCTAGCTGGCAGTCAGAGCCGGCAGTTCACAAGCAGCTACAAGCACTGCTCGTGACACAAGGAGGGAGTCCTGTCCGACTCCCTCTGTGGACTGAGGAGGGCTCATGTGACCAGATCGGTCACATGAACCAATAGGAGACCGGGAGTACAATGTGATCAGCACTCTCGGTCTCACTTCCTCATTCGGCTGTGTGCAGTGGCAGCAGCAGCCGAATGAGGAAGAACTGCTGCCGATCTCTGCTTCAGGGGGTAAGTAGAAGCCTCCACTAACCCCCCTGACCCCCCCACAGCCACCACTGATGCCCCCAGATGTGCCCCCCTGCCCCAGGTTTGCCCCCCTGCCCCAGATATGCCCCCCCTGCCCCAGATGTGCCCCCTGCACCAGATTTGACCCATGCCCCTGATTTTACCCTCCAAGCTCCTGATTTGCCTTTCCAGGCCCCTGATTGCCCCTCA
>WMED01006369.1:0-18535 GCA_019650415.1 Pipa parva | reverse complement strand
AGCACAGTGTGGGAGGGGGGTTGTGGGGGAAAGCAGCACAGTGTGAGAGGGGGGTTGTGGGGCAGGCAGCACAGTGTATTGTAAATATTGTATTTGTTCCCATTTTTAATTTTTACTTTGTATGAGTGTGATCTTTTTTCTTTAGGGAAATATAAGACATCCCCTGAAAATAAGACATAGTGTAACTTTGGGAATAAAAATTAATATAAGAAACTGTCTTATTTTCAGGGAAACACAGTATCAGGCCTGTGTTTGTATAAAAACCCACCAATATCTGTGGTTTAGTCAAACATTAAACAATCCTAAGCAAGTTTTTCATTGCAATAACTAAACGTTATTTTATGATGTGCTCTTTAATAGCATTTCCTTTAGCAATATATCTCTAGTCAAGCTGCTTTATTATTTTTATTTAACATTTTCAACATTATTCAGCCATCCACCCACCAAAAGTTTAGACCCTCGCGAATCATGAAATATTGTTACTCATCAAGGATAAAACAGTCTTTGAAATGGAAGATAAAAATAATTCAACATGTGACATGATTTGCACATTATTCATGTATGTATTCATTTGCTTTTAAAAGCTGTTGAAATTTGAAGAGATAAAATCACCTTATGTTGAAGTTCAGCGACAGCTCTTCAGAAATGCTGCACGAAATCACCGGAGCCCAATCGTGTAAATGAACATACATTTCTTCTTTTATCCTTTAAATGCATCTGTAAATAACTGTTTGACAGGCACAGAAATCACTTTTCAATTGGGAGGGAGGTGGTGGAATGTTGATTAGTGTACAAAATCTATAAATGTGTATCTTTCTAGAGGAGACAACTCAAAGACTTGTACTACTAGGATAGACTACAGCTGAAGCGGCTACGTGACAGCATTTGCAAAATCTTTTATTTATACTTGATGGGAATATAATACTAATAATAATGTTTATTTTTATATTGCTTGTCTCGCAGTAGGGCTCAAACATTTCACAGTTACCAGTAAATGCCTGAAGCTTTAAGAGCAAACAAACAAAAATATAAATAAACATTAAATTGTAGTAGAATACAAAGATGGCAAAACCTCAGAAACAGTATTGTTAAAAACTCCCATACAGCAGGTGATCGATGAGGACTTGAGTGTGTTTTTGTAAGACTTCCACTGAAAGCTCGTGGGGATCAGTTAAAAGAAATTGAGCATCCTTGGCTCGGAGGCACCTTGGGATTATTTATTGCTGTTATATTCATGTGTTACACCTGCTGCTTTATGTATTCTAGAATAGCTGTAAGTAAGTCAGTGGGAGTTGTTGAAAAATGAGACACAGAATAAGGAATTAGGATCATAAAACAGCAGAATTTTTTGTGGTCCTAGTGGAAGTGTGGTCTAATGGGCTCACTGAGGTTGAAAATGTTTTAACACAATATAAGAAAAATAACTTTTTTTTCACAGACAGTGTTTTATTTATTTAAGAAAAGAGATCGGATGCATTAACAATAGTGCTTTCATTTTTCTTTTATTCAAATTCAAATTTTGCTTTGAAATTCTCCAAATGCGTCTAAAGGTTGTTTAATTTCTTTGTTTTCTTTAATAAACCTCCTCCTACAAAGCTGGTATCTGCAGTGATGCAGTTTGTGCGTCATCACTTTAGGTGAACATCTCTAGTTATATAGTTATAATGTGTCTTTGTGAAATGAAATTCTGAAAAGTCTGCAATGTTTAGAAACTATATGTTGACATTGATTGCTAAACTTGAATTTAGTACGAGCATAATCCCTTTCGACAGTCCGTCATCAGTACTTTTTAATGAAAAGCTGAAGCTGCTGTTTAAAGGAGAACTAAAGGTTAAAAAAAAAAAAAGATATTTAAAAAGCTCCTTATAGTAAGTATAGAAACATTGCAGTCTCAGCTTGAACAGTGCTGTCACTTCACTGCATGGAGACAGACTTCACAGTGCTTAGGATAATAGAGGAGCCAGCGCAAAGCTCCGCCCACTTAGTTGAACCAGTGGTGCAAAAGGGTTTACACATGTGGGGTCAATGAGAACACTGTGAAGTCTTCCTCCATGCAGTAAAATGACAGTACAGTTCAAGCTGTGATTGCAACGTTTCAACTTACTATAAGGTATTTTTTTAATATGTCATATATATATATATATATATATATATATATATATATATATATATATATATATATATATATATATATATATATATATATATATATATATATATTTTAAAGCTTTGGTTCTCCTATAAAGTGATTGAATGCTGATTTCATTGTCTGATGTTCTTTTGCCCAGCATCTTTTAGCCTTAGCTTTGTGAATGCTAGGTCCTGGGTTTGATTCTGTCATCTGCATATGGTTTTGACTCCCTGTATCTAACTAAATTGGCCCTACTACTGTGTGTGTGAAATTACATAGGTAAACTAAATTGTAAAGTCCAGGGGGCAAGTAGAGAAGAGAATGGCTATTCTCTATAAATGATAAATAATATGCCATGTTTTATTAGAATCTAAAAAGCCTTACACATTTCTAGTTTGGTGAATATAAATGAATGGTGATAGAATGTTAATCTTCTGCCAGACTAGTAACACCACATTATAAAACTGCTATTTGAATTGGCACATATACTATTTTTGCAGTTATTACTATGCGGTGATTTTTAATGATTTTCATTATTGTATTCCTTTAGTTAGTTACATTTTAAAAGCAATACAATATTTAAAAGGGAATACTAATAAGAGACAGCTGATAATAAAGCCGTGTATTTCACATTAATAACATATGAGGTAAACTGCTATTGCTTTTATCTCTGTAATATGACACTTTTCTGAAAGAGATTCAGAACTGCAGGGTTACCATCAGCAAGGACTGTGATAAATTCCTAATTCTATTGGTTAACGACGCTGTCTATCAATATCCATCCTTGGCATAAATTGGACAATTGATGCTCATTAGTGTAAATAGATTTACATTTAAACAATGTTTTTGACGATAGGTATAGGTAGATTATTTGTGGTCATGTCTAGATGTGCCCACCCAGTTGAGAGAGGCAGTTAGTGTTGTGACTAATGGCAGGCACAGAACTTTATGGAAAGCTTAGCTGAGATTGACATGTTCTGCAATGTAGCAAGCTGTCTGATAGATTGCGACTTTACACCAACCACATATTTACGCATGATCTTGTGCCTTTTCTCTGGGAATGTAAGAATTCAACACATCAAGTGACAATTTGCAAAGCGTGCTAGGGCGAATACATAAATTTGACCTGACTTTATAAAAGTGACAAATTGGGAGGTTTCTGTATGTTTCGTGTTACTATTCTTGTGACATCTGGCTCGCAAGGCTTGGAAAATGTGGCAACCAAGTACCAACATGAGCTAAGAATTGTCTGTCATTGACATTAATGTAAGAAACAGCCATTGCAACATATTTAGATTGTAAGCTCTACGGGGCAGGGACCTCCAACCTTTTGTGTCAACCAGCACTTAAAGTATCCTTGTGATAATTTTCTTGTATTGTATAATTCACTTTTCCCATGTCTGTACTATATTTGTATTGCTAAATTGTACAGCGTTGCATGAATTTGTGGCGCTTTATAAATAAAATTATACATACATCATATAAAAATTATTCTCTAGCGACAATGCTGTTGACCAAAGTGCAACAAAATGGTGACAATTGCCCTTTGTTACAATAATTCACCCCTATTGCCAGTAAGTTGTCTATAATGTGGAAAAAGATTAAAGTGACATTGCCTGCTTTATACTTATCCATGTGAAGATGACATCATTACATGGCTACACCTCAGCTGTTATGATACCTTTGCTACAATATGGCACTACTACTTTTCACCTTGCTATGCTTAGAAAGTACTTACACAAACATTTGCTCCTTCACTGTGACAAGCTGTTTAATGAATATGACAATTGATTTTGCTACAGTACTGGTGAATTTGTCACTATGGTCAAATTGGCCAGAATTGTTTGGCTACCCTGCTGGTTCACTGGGTATATATTAATATAACAATAGCACTTTGACGCAGCTGTTTAAATCAATGCTTACTAAATGAAGGAGTGCACAAAGCTATCTATAAATGATCTGGTATGCTTTCTCTTTGATGGTGGCAAATATTAATGATTTGTTTGTGGCCTCCCTAGATTTTGTGGACCATGATTGATAATCATGTCCTCTATGTACTTGCTCTGTTTTGTTATATATGGATGGTTAATCTGTGTTGCATCTACAGAGATTGCCGAGTCTTGTTGATTTCTCAGTTATTCACTTTTACTCCTATTTAGGGGGTTAGTCACTAAAGTCCGAATTGTTGCATATAGTTGTGAATTCGCCAGATAAAGACAGTCATAATAGGCTGCTACTGTCTCAGTCACATCTTTATAATGAGAACATTGTCGCAGTCGCGACTTTATTATGGGAACATTGTTACAATCTTTAACATTAAAAAATTGTCGCGACTTTACAATGGGGAAATTGTCGTGGATTTACTATGGGAATCTGCTGTTTGCGAATTCGACAGTCGAATTAGCACCTTAGTGAATAACCCCCTAATTAAAGTTCCAACCACTTGCTTGAATCCCCATCAGCTTTCAGTGATAGCTCTTCTTGTTGAAAAAATGATATGGAACGACTTTGTAAATTGCCAAATGAACGGCAATATCCACATTTTACCAGTATCTCACCAGTTTTAACAGGTGGAACAGTGTTTTATACATATCCCCACAATATCCATGCTATTGCCTCTATAATAATTTTCTGATTCACCTATTTTCTTTTAATCCAAAAAGCTCCGTTGCTTTAAAAATGCACTGCTATTTATTCTATATTGTAATAAAGGGATCTTATTAATTGAGAATCAATTTTCCCATTAAGGATTTGCTTTCCTGAATTAATCTAAATTCAGATTGTGAGCATTCGAAGTGGAAGTATTTAAAATGCATGAAGACTAGGTTATCAGAAGGTTTGCTTGCATGCATATTTCTGACAAGCAGGCGTGCCATAAATATACATATTTTAGTGTCCTTGTTTATGCATGCCAGTAGTACACCCTCCCCCCCGCCCCCCCTTTCTTTGGGCATGTCCCAAATCTTTGATGAAATCCGGCTAGAAATGTTGATATGAAGACACCTTGAGCTTAACAAAAGACGCCCATTTCACAGATGATTTAACTTTGATTAACCTGCTCGGCAGCAAAACATTATTCAGACAACTGGAATCTTTCTCTATAGTGTTATTGCGGACTGCAGCCTAATTTATAGAACTGTTTTCTTTCCATCTCACCAAAATACATCTCAATTTTGATGTTATCTCAAAGTAAAAAATTCACCGGTTCATTAAACCAGGTTTTAGCATCTATCGCCAGAGGTTTGTCATTTCTAAAGGCAGCTGCTACTTTATGGCATTTCTACCATTTTATGTGTAACCTTAGATCTCCTGTCAGGATAAGCATGGAGTTAACCACTTAGCACACTGCAATGAATATTCATTGATAAGTTGATTTGACACATAGGGGTCTTTACACACTGGAAGTCCATGTTAAGTTTTTGCTCATTTTTTTTTTTTTTTTTTCAAATCTTGTTTTTTGCTGATTGTGTAACCAGCTGTCAACTAGGAAAATGAACAGTTGAACAGCAAATAGTTTACATGCGCTGTTAGTTTTGTACCAGTTAAAACCCACATTACATTAGTAGAAAATGTGTGTATAAGGAAAAAGCTGCTAGCAGAACTGACGAAAATAAATCACAGTTTAACCTGCATTTATTTGTATGGCACAAACTATCATTTCAGAGTCCGACACCGGTTCTGGTGGAAAAAGTGTCATTCTGCCTAGATTTCATTGGCCATTTTATACATACCTTATTCTAGTTTGTGGTGTAGCAATTATTAAAAGCTGAAAATTTTTGCATGGAAATTGATTTACATTACATTTTCTGTGACAATTTACACTTCTTTATGCATACCCCTGTTAGTTTGTATACTTTTTAAAAATACATATCTAGGTCTCTGTATCTGCGTTTAAGCTGAATTAAAGGAGAAATAAAGACTAAAACTACATTTCCTCAGTGTTGAGCCCAAACAAACATTCTTCCAATGTATTGTCTTTTTATTGTTTACCTTTCCTTTTATTACTTTCAGTTATTGCTTTCCTACAATTACATATTAACGGGGAAATCTCAGCTAGAGAGTAAGTTTAATGAATGTTACAAACATTACATCCCCTGCAAAGAAAGGTCTTCATGTTAAACAGTGGCAGGGGTTCTTAACCTTGTTTGATGTACCGAACCCACCAGTTTCATATGTATATTCACTGAACCCTTCTTTAGTGATAAATCACTTGACCTCCGCCGAACCCCTAAGACCAACTCGCCGAACCCCTAGGGTTCGATAGAACCCTGGTTAAGGACCACTGATTTAAGGCTTAGATGTAACAATTACTACAGGGATTCTACTGACTACAAAAATTCAAGGTTAAATAACAGGGGAATGAAACTAAAAAGTAACACTGTTATAATGAGACAATCACAGTTTTGCATCATTTGGTTTCATTCCTATTGTAAAAGTTGGACATTTTAAAATAAAGTGGCCCCTAGCGATACTGATAATATTAACTAAGCTGAAATTGTCATAATATGGCTGGCATTAAGCGAAAATGGCAATAATGGTTGCATTACTGACATAACTGTTTAATAAATAACCCCTAAAAATTTGGCATAGATTTTTATTTATAAACTTTTAGTTCTTCAGTAAATCAGCAGTCTTTGAGGGCCAAAGATGTATGTTATTTAGTACTACTCTTCCAATTATTATCTTGAAATTGCTAAATTAATTTTGGATGGTGATAACTTATTGTATATATAATACTTTAAATTACCATTCTTTTAATTGAGCTGTCATATTTCTAGTTTTAGCTGTTGTCAAACGTTCATTTCATTAGTACAACCTAAATTAGTATTAGTTTTGAGGTGACAGGTGCACTTTAAATACTATAGCATCAGCACCCCTTATTGGCCATAAATGTGGCTTTTGTCGTTGAGTTTCATGGAGCATGACCCAGTAGAGGCAACCCAATATGCCTGCTCAAATATAAATACAAACATTTAGAGCAGTAATGTTTTTGCATATGATTAAATGGAAATCTGTCTCATTGCAACTTACCAATGGGCATAAATTCAAAATAAACTGTCTGGTATTGCATTACTACCATTGTTTAAAGCAGGGGTGGGCAAACTACAGCCTGCAGCTATCTTTGGCGACCAGGCCGGGTCGTTGGGTAGGCAGCCGTGCTTGCCCCTCCCTGTCCCGGCTCAGTCTGATTTAGCGCTTGGACTTAGTGTTTCTCTCTTGCAGGAAGTTGACTTTCAGCTTTCTGTGAGAGAGGAACACTGTAGCGCTAAGGCTAAACACTAGATCAGAAAGAGCCTGTGAGCGAGCACTCCTTCAGTGCAGGCCACAGACCCGGCCTGAAAACTGTCAGATCTGGTCCTCGGCCTGTACTTAAGACAGGCTTGGCGACGGCTCACGTGCCAACAGAGAGGCCTCTGTGTTCCATACGTTCGCCATCCCTGCTCTATAGCATATACAATACTGCTGGGATGGGCAATTAATTTTCCCATGTGCCACATGTGAAATTGGAAAGTATATTTGTCTGGCCCTCTAAAACCATTACAATTTCTTATGTGGCCCCATGGGAAAATTAATTGCCCACCCCTGGCTTAAAGCCATTGAAAGATATGCTGCTCTAAATAAAAATGTTAATATATGAAATATATAAATTGCTAAATCCTAACCACCTGAATTTTTCATTCAAAAAATATATATCGGCTTGCTGTAAAATGCTTACTTTTGTCCTACTATGTAAAGTGCTGATTTGGATAACATTCCCCAGTGTGTTTAATACAGTGTATTAGTATCTTAAATATAGTTCATATTTCCATATCATCTGTCTGTGGAAATGTCACATGCCAAATAATATTATAGTAAAGGTATATTGATATATGTGTAGGTATGTGTGTGTGTGTATGAAACAGACCGACATGTGTTTATGTGTATTAATATATTTATTGTTTTAGCATTTTAACAACCCAAAGGGACAATGGGAATCCTGAATATATCTTGTTGCTGACGCATATTCTTTTTTTCTTTCCTCTCTTACGGAGACTGTAAGAATGTATTAAATTGCGTCCACCATTAAGTAGGTGGCTCTGGACTGTGCTGGACAATAACAGCATCTCTCACTTCTACATCACCAGTACCTTTCCACAATTACTTTGGCCCAGAATGCTTTCTGTCCTTTCCATAATGCGCAATAGCCCTGACTGGCATGCTTTGTAAAGAAGTGTCAGTGTGTTAGTGAGTGCAGATCAGTACAGAGTCTTTGAAGCGCTCCTTCCCCTTTGCTCTACCGCCTCCTCAGCAGGGTCACTGAGATCACTAGCTTTTCTTGAAATGGCCATTTTCACTGGCAGGTGCATTACACCCTGTATTTTCAGATTGTTTTTCCATTCTGAATGCTTGGCAGGTTGATTGCTCGTGCTGCATTGACAGAGAAAGGGCTGACAAATGCAGTCGGGCCGTCTAAAAAGACAGTGATTACTATTTTCCTTTGTGGCTGATTGAGGCCCTTGAAAGGAAAGATTTTAACCTTCACCATTTGGATCAAAAGTATGAGCATATATTGAAATCATTCATGCCATTTATCAGAGTTCTGTAAACTTGTCAGAACGTACAAATCACTCAATTTCTAGTAATGTTGGACCGCTACGTGTCATTACAGATTAAAGCGCCCATCCTTCTCAAAGAGTTTTTCTTACTCTTTCATAAAAAACAAAACAAAGAAACAAACGAATAAAGATGAAATGGAAACACTAGTCCTGAATGATTGTCTTGGTGTATCTTACTTTGCTTTCCAGTTATTTTTTTTCCTTAGAATCCTGTCCCTGAATCCAAGGCCTGCCTTGTTCTGGCAGCTAATTGTGAAGCCCGTGGCCTATTGTATTTACCCGACTTAAAAGAAAAAAAAAATGTGCTGAAAATTCATTTCATATTGTGGACGTTTGCAACATATTAGTATAGTTCCAGCACCAGTTAATAGAACAGTGGATTAGAAATGAAAATAGATTTTTGACCTGAGGTTGACCCATACTATCACTGCAGACCCCTAGCTATGTGTGTGGCTTGGCAGCTGGTTAAAGATTTTGCAAGCTGTATTATTTTTGAGTTGCAGGGGTACAGGCTTGACTGTGGGACCGCCTGCCGTGCCAGTAATTGCACATTCTTACCATTGGGGAAAGACATGATTGGGAGCAGCCAAGCATAAAAATGCTATGCCATCCCTTCACCACCTCCATTGCAGAAAGAGACAATCCCCAGCAGTACCATCTGGTTGCTGCTATCTTGTCAGCTGGCTTGGCTGCTTGGGACCAGGGCTTGCAGCTGTTCTATGTCCCTTGACCACTCTTTTCTTAATACGTTCCTTCCTTACAATGCTTTGGGTAACTTTGAACATGGGTCAGAGACATTGCTAAGCAAACATGTTGAGACCCTGTTGAATAGCTGTTCATTACCAGAGATAAAGCTTGTTTTATTCTCCCGCTGCTATTTCCTTATAGACAGATGACATAGCTGTTTGACCAATATAGTCTTTGCCGTGGGAAGCATGAATAGAAAGGTGGGGGGGAGGGGAGGAAGAGAATGCTTCATCTCATTATGTTCCCTTCCCCTCATTTACCCTGGTTGGGTATATAGTTTTTATGCAAAACAGTTGTCACACCATCCTACCAAGCAGTGCCTCCCTGCATCTACTATTAGTCTTTTACATTATTCATGAAAAATTAGAAAAAAAAAACAAAACATTTTTGGTTTCAAATATTCATTGTTAGGCATGATACTGTGTGGCAAATGAGACTTGTGTGCAGGAAGGCAGTGGAAAAGAATTCAGTGTATCACATTATGTTTGGGAAGAAAATAATAACTCCAAGCGGTAATGTGAAAGCTAATGAAAAGACATTCTTTATGTTGTACCAGGCCCCATTAAAGGGATGGTCACAAGCTCTGCTTTATTGGTCGGTCTGTTGTGCTCATTTTATTTTATTTACGTAGCATGATTTCTATTGACTGTTTTGTATGTAAAAATTCTAAATTCCCTGCCTTTAATGATAAGAACACAGAAACAAAATCTATTTAGCAGACCTTTGTGTTGCTTTGTCCCCGACCAGACTCCTGTTTCACTGATTTTTATACATTACAGCTGCTTGGCACAGTTGTACATTCTACCCCGTGGGCTTTAACCTGATTATTTAAAAAAAAAAAAATGAACTGCCACTTTGCATAGAAAATGCACTATTTAAAATTTTAATTAAAATTTTAATGGAAAAGAGGAGAATGTCTAAAATCTATTTATTATTTAAAAATAAAAACACCAGAAATGTTTAATTCCCCCCTCAAAGTGGAACTGAGTTTATGTGAATTGCAATATTATGTTAATCCATGAAGCTGCTTGTTTATTCATTGTTCATTTCATTTCTCCTGTTTGTGGCATCCGTGTCCATATTTTATTTATATTTTAAATGTCTTTCATAAATGGCTCCAAGGGTTTTTTTTTTATTTTGGCCCTTGGTCTACCCAATCTGTGTTTTGTGTGATGTTGTAGCAGCCCATGGTCCAGAGACAATAGAAAATGACAAATAACCAAACTGGAACTTATTCAGGACAATACAGTCCATTAAAGTATATCATTTTATAGAATTGTTTAACTTTGGTATACACGTAATGGAAGTGTAGTTTTTTAGTTTTATTTCAGTTTCTTGTCATATGACAGTTCGTAGGCAATGTCTCAGTAGATTGTCATAGTGCTACCTAGTAGAAGACATACGTACATGTTCCAGGTTGACCCTGTACATTTCTGGTCAATGCCTTCAGGCAAGTGTTCAAGTTATTTGCCATTTTAAAAAAATGTCCTCCTACAGGCACTAGTATAGGGCAATTCTTCTCTATGTGCATTAGTGAACCAAGTCAGTAAGGAGTATGTGCAAAGGCCCTCAGGCCTTATTATGTTTTTACTATACAACTATTATATGAATATTCAAAAATATGTCAACATGTACATTATACACAGTTGTGTACTACATTATGGCAGATGAAGTAATGGTCGGGTGTCAATAGTTTCACTTTAAACCCAGCCTCTGAATGAATCATTGCTCTAGCTGGCTCCAGTTCCTAATACTGTACAGCCTTTATTTCTAACTGCTCGATTATCCTGCCTAACCCCTTGCAATCATTTCAATGACCAGTTTCCTGCCAATTCTCTCCAAAAAGTAAAGTGTTAAGTTATCAAAAGATCTCTAGCTAAGTCAGTGTTCAGATTTAGTTAATGATCATCAAGAGTCCTACAGTACTATGCGGACAGATGGGACAAAATATAATTGTTAGCCTGGTGGGCTCCTTATATATTTTCTTGTTATAGAAACCTACATATCAACACAAATTGAGTTCCTTTAACAAAAGAAGACACGTATAATCTATTTTCCTCTAGGATGACTGAACTGAATTCTTTTGCGTTTTGTGGTTACAGCATATACTATGCACTGTTTTATATTTAGGCTCTGTTTAGGCAGCTTTAAAATCAAGTATATATTTGGTATCTGTGTTTTTTAGATAGGTGACAATGATATTTAGTGTTTCCTTTTACTTATTTTGGTAAGTTACTAATTAGATTTTATATTGCTTTGCAATAAAATAAGTCCCAATCCTTTTCTAATTAGAAATATTTTTGAAAAAAAAGGTGTCTAAAATAAATTGGCAGCAAGGTGAAAAGTTGCCCAGGCTTAGGTAAAAAAAATCATCAGTCATTGGACACTATTAGGCCAATAGTATGCTTTGTCACAACATACAAAGTGAGTTGAATGGGCAACTTTTACTAAGACACGTTTGTGGTGTCACATATGTGGTATACTGTAAGAAAATGTGTCAGTTTCTCATGGTAAACTGTATACGGAAAAGTCATTTGTCACAGGTGCCCATTTACCTAGATGATCCATGGTGTTTCTTTGTTTTCTTGTGCTTTTTGATGACAGTTTAAATGGCAGAAGATGTAAACATATTATCTTTCGTTATTTTGTTACCCTTCAATAAGATCTCTCTTCCCATCAAGATATGTATTGTAGCTTACGTAGAAAACCTGCTGTATGAAAATAAATTCAGGGATGGTTTACAAAAAAAACCTTGCAATTCCCCTATAATGTCTCGTTCTTTGTAGGTATGCAGCGCCTGCAGCCATTTTATTTGCCATGAATATTTCAGTGAGTTTACCAGTCGATGTAACCTGCATATTTCATATTCATGCCATATGTGCAGACTGACTGCAGAAACACTGGAATCATTTCTTTGATCAAGTATTCCATACACTTATTAGGAAGCCTCCCATGACTGCTTGTTTCCTCGTGGCGTCCTTCATTCTTATTTAAAACTTCTTGAGTAGCTCCATTGTCTTTTGATTGCCGCAACATTTGTGCAGCTGTTTTCACTGATTAGAACTGGCAGGGAAACATTTTTTTTTTTCCTTCAGTGTAATATTTCAATCTGCTGAATATATTTACGTTGTAGTTTTACAGATGCTTGGCATTGATCTTCTGCATTAATAGGTAGCACGTTGGAATGGTTGTTGTGAATCTGCTTGTTTGACTCCTTTAACTTTGTTATTGTCTATTCATGTCTGTATACAGGAAAAGGGTTGCCCAGTGTTATGAGCTTTAGACCCAAAGATGTTCTCCTACCCTACCTATCACTACCCAGTCATCACCCTCTTTATTTGTATCCTATCATTTTACCTTATTTTATTACTGTAAGAATTAATCTTGCCGTTGATATAGTCTTATTGAAAGAGGTCGTTAACAAACTGCATTTCCCAATCATGTGAAAAAAAAACATAATTTGGACAAACAGTCCATATAAACCAAAGGACAGGCTTGCAGGTGTAAGGTGGGATCCCTCCTAAGAAAGTTTTCATCACAATTTGAGTAGAAGGGTGCAATTCATGCCTCTGTGTCTTCTTGGGTTTTCCCAGTTGCATATATGGGTAGCTAATGCAGGAACCTGTGATTTTTTTATTTTTGCGTTGTCCTGCCATCACCTAAATATAACAGTAGGAAAATGATAGAGCATAATTACTGTAGCAGTGTTTCTCAACAGCAGAAGTGCAATAAATTGTCATGTTTTGAAGGTGATGAAGATGAAGAGGAAGCTGTTGCACCCAAACCAGTATTGGTTCCAGAGGAAGGAAAGCCAGAACCGAAGGAAGAAAAAACTGAAGGTTTGCATTCTTTTTTTTTTTTTTATACCTAGTTTATCCTAAAAACCAGTGATTCTCCATGCTGTAACCCGTGGCACATGTAGATACTACCATGTAAGGTCACTGGTGTATTAAAGGGTATGAAAAGTTTGGATAAAAAAATTATTTATATCTGACATGTATATATATAGTAAGCCAACTTAAGCATTAACATGTAAGAACAATTTTGGGATCAGTAGTACTTACCTCTTGTTCAAACAGCCCTGCTCCCCCTTCCATTCTGTGTACAGACTCTTCCTGTGCAGTGCTGATGAGACCCGCCCCTAAGTGACATCACTCACCATACAGAGAGCTGTTCTTGTGGGGAAAACACCTCCCCTTCTCCTTATCTTAAAAAGGCTGTTTAACACTGAGCATATGCAGATAAGACCTGTGCGACCACCTGTGCAGTGGGTTGTGGAGAGAGAAGCCAGAGAGAGGAGGGAATATGGCTTTAACCTTACACTTCTCCATACACAGAACCTGTTTACAGAGAAAAATAAAGTTGCAGGGGGATATTGAACCCTGCTGAGTTAAGAGATGAGTCAGGAGTTTCTTAATTCCAACTACCATTACGCAGGCATGCTTTCCCCAATTAGGTGCAGCAAGCTAACATCATATAGAATCCCACCAAGTCTGGAACTCTTGGTGGCCTTTAAATATGGAAATAGGTTATTACTCTGACCATTGCCTTCCTATTGTGGTAAAACACAGGCTTAATGTACTGGGAGTTGGATTAACATTCTTGGTGGCCTTTTAAGCCAGGTTACCCTGTGCAATTGAAATATAGTCTGAGTTCATAGTGATCGGGTGCTATCTTTTTATCTGGACCTCCCTTTGACAGTTCTAATGTTCAGCAAATAAAACTGCCACTGTTTACTCTGAAGGGTGGGGTGGGGGTGAAATTAGCAGGGTTTGTTCAAAAAGTGGGGTGGCCTGAATTTATTGCAGATTTTTTTTTTATTTATTTATTTTTTTTTATTTATTTATTTTTTTTATCTGCATTTTAAGAAATTACAGTTGAACTCCTTTTCATCAAAACATAACCAACACTGCAGGTTGAAATAAAGCCTGCTTTATCTGATGGTCTAATAGACTTATAGAAATGACCTGTTGATTTTTGCAGCACCACCTCATGAACTCACAGAAGAGGAAAAGCAACAGATCATTCACTCAGAAGAATTTGTCAGTTTCTTTGACCACAGCACCAGGATCGTAGAACGTGCCCTTTCTGAACAGATCAACATTTTCTTTGACTACAGCGGCAGGGATCTGGAGGAGAAAGAGGGGTAATGACCAGAATACTTAGAGTTAGCTTTTCATCAGGGTTTGTATATTTGTACAACATTTAAAATCATATTTGTTTCTTTAGAGAAATACAAGCAGGAGCAAAGTTGTCCTTGAACAGGCAGTTTTTTGATGAGCGTTGGTCAAAGCATCGTGTTGTCAGCTGTTTGGACTGGTCTTCTCAGGTACAATAGCTCATGAAAGAAGATACAAAGATGTTGCCTAATTCAGGGGTGCCTCAAATCTATGATATTTTAATTTAGCTAAATATATGAAGTCGCAATCGAGCCACAGTTTATTCTTTCCTGTTAAGTTCTGAATTGTCAATAATCAAAGTACTGATTATTAGGAGTATCACAAGCCTGGAGAAATCCTATCAAAGAAAATAACACACACACGGAGTCTGTTACATCTGATAAGCTTTCTAAATTTATTGGTTACATGCTTCCATTTTTATACCTTCATATCAACATTTCTCTTCAGTTAACACAGATTTCTTGTCAATTGACATTTGACACCCAACTATTAGCATATAATTTTTGGTTGGTTCAAGAGTTAGAGCCAATACAATGTGTTTACAAGCTAACTGGACATATTACGAAATGGACGTCTGGCCCTAAACCACAAGCATCTGGTACACATATTGCATCAAGATATATAAATTTAATATCATGGTTATAAAGCTGATAAAAAGCAGATATGAAAGTCCATGTAGATGTTAAGTTGATATAATGTCCATATAGACTCTGAAGCAAATATAATGTCCATAGGCATGTCCATCACATATATAATATAATAATATACTAAAACCTCCGAAATGTTTTAACCAACAAGTAATCTGATTCTAAATTTTTTTTTTTTATATTCAGATTTGACCAAAGTTAATGAAACTTTTATTAAAAATTATTTTCGATTGCCAACATGTCTGATTAGGAGAGCCAAAAAAGCATAATTGCAAGGTTTGGGGATTTAATGGGGAGGGGAGTATACTCGATGATTGCTGTTTTATGCTCTGGCACTGCCTCTCCACTCTCTGGAAGTGGCGATGTCTTATTCTATTGACAGGTGCTGTGATCCACTTCACTTCCCGCTCCAATGACTTTGGTAAATCAAAGCAAATGCAGTAGTTTTCTGATATAAAACTGCTACTGCGCTTGCTCTGTTCAGCGAAACTCATGGGACCAGAAAGTGAAGAGGATTGCAGCACCTGTCAAGAGAGGAAGAAATCAGCAAGTTACAGGGAGGCGTAGTTTAGCTATTTAGGATTCTTTTAAATTTCATAAACAAATTTTGTATTCAATGCTTCCATATTATAAACTAATACAGGGGTTGGCAAAGTGTGGCTCTTTAGCTCCGCCCATGACCTCTGACTCCTCTTCTGATTGGCCGTCGGAAAGTCATTTGATCATGAGAGTGTGCTCCTCCCCCTTTGCGACTCGAAAAAAAATGTAGTTCAGCAACATCCGCAGAGACAGAAGGAAGTTCATTGTCATTTGGTGCTTATTAAGTTGATGCAGTTCTCTCAATTTGGCTAGCCTGTCTGGTTTATCAATTGAATAACCTGACAACTGTTCTGCGCTGCAGTCCACATTGGATTGTTATGCGAACCCGTGGGAGTTCCAGATCACAGAAGGTATCCATGTCGTGAACAAGCACTGCTTGTGTTTTGTAAATTCATATACAGGAACTTTGCTAATGTAAATTTATTTCCTAATATACTGATTCTTGGCGCCTTGAGGGGTGGTTTGTATTTATAAACACACTTCTTCCTTAGGGGAAAATGGCTAGTGCACAGTTGCTACCCAGATATGAAAAACTGACTGGCCTTATTACATCAGAACCCCCCCTAGGCTTTTAATTGTGGATTTTACCCACTGTGCCGTAGTGCATGTTAATTGCATAATAATTGTAACTAGTATGGATTTTTTTTCTTGCAGTTTTTCAGCTGTTTATTGCTTTCGTGCTGTGTCTCCTCAGCCTGATATTTTTCCCTCATGGAACCAAGTCAGCCTTGCTTTCTGACCCTTAACGGAAATGTCAGTCACTGATTGGACTGGAGTCCATCTTGTCCAAACAGTAACTTGTTTTCTAGAAGGATAACCTGGGTGTTAAGTCATTTTTGCATGTCAAAATGTATCATTTATTCATAAAATACCAATTACATGTATTCTCTGCTAAACTTACTAGTGTTTGGGATTTCTGCATTGCTGGTAATAAAAAGAGTATGGAGTTAGGTAGGACAGTTTACGCCATACATTATAGTATTCTCTCGGGATTGAAATCCTGATGTTACACTCTGCGCTACCACAGTCTCTTTCTTGGAGACTTAAGGGGGTAATTCAGCATTGTGCGAAGTGAGCTCCGGATCCTTCGCATCACTTCACACATGTCTTCTGCACTCGCTGATGTCCTGCACGCGCACATCAGCGAGCGCAGATCAGTCAGTCCAAAGTGAGGCGAACACTCCGCACCTCACTTCGCATTATCGTGAATTCCCCCCTTAATGTACTCCTGCTAGATCAATCAGGTAAGTATGCAATCTTGTTACAGTTCTCCTTTAAATGCTATTTTTATTGCTTAAAACATGATGTCCTTAAATTATTGTTGCTGCGTCGCAGTACAAAATTTCCACATATTAGTGATGCACATCGTTTTCTTGTTTCTTTTGACAGTACCCAGAATTACTTGTTGCTTCATATAACAACAATGAAGATGCCCCTCATGAGCCAGATGGCGTGGCTCTCGTGTGGAACATGAAATACAAGAAAACAACTCCAGAATATGTGTTTCACTGCCAGGTATATAAGGGGAAACCTAGTCACTGCTCCCCCTGAATTTTACACTGCATTTTGTGTACACTTTCATTTGTAGCCCAAATACCTGTCAGTATAACTATATGATTGATTCTATTTAAACCACATGTACACATGTTGACTGAGCTATTTGTGAGTGAGGGGCAAGGCATTCCTAGTATTTTGGACTTGCTGAGATCATTCCCAAAGAATATACATACCAGATATCTACCTACAATATAGTCCCTGATTTCTGTTAAAGCAAAGCCCTCCAAAAGGGGGGATATTCTCAATGATTTTACATGCCAGGCTTATAATTGTGGACCATTAAATGATGAGTGGTTGGCCTGAGGAAATTGGATTGGACTTGTTTAAGTGAAAACACATGCCTCATATGTGATGTAAATTTCAAGGCAGCAGAACAGTTTAAACGTGTTTGCCAACAAGCGAGGTTCTTCTCTTCTCTAAATGTCAAACTTTGCCAGGTTTATTTTGATGGATTAAATGTAGCGTGTAATCCAATGCTGTCAGATTACTGTCAGGAAAGAATCTAATAAGACTGACAAATGTTAATTTTTCTGGAACTGATATCGTACAAAAAAAAAAAAAAAAAGATTTCAAACTACTATTTAATTCTCCTAAACAAAAGGCAGTTTGGCTTTTTTAGATGTGAAACTAGAAGCAGTAATACTTCTCTGCTCTGTAACAGTTAGTGTATCTGTGCCATGTATTCCTTTCTATGTATATATCATTGTCTAAAGTACCAAGGAAGCACAGTTTCTGCCATTAACGTTGTACTCAACAATACAGTTTATTTAATGTAAAAAATGTGTACCCTGCTTGTAGCCTTTTCTAGTAGGATTTAAAGGACAGTTAAGTAGGACAGTTACATCTCTCATTTTTGTTTTGTCTACATTCTGCTGGTTGCATCTACTTTTCATTTAGATAAACAATAGCAATATTGTATGCAATAAGCAAAAAGGGAGATAGAGAATATTAATAGAGATACTCCATAGGAATAACTGCTAGTCAGTCCAGATAGCTTTTCTAGAATTACTGGTACTTTAAGTCTGAGGTATTCAAATGAATACCATGGACTATATACAGTATATACAGTATATATAT